>JAEBDU010012679.1:0-57535 GCA_016802625.1 Heliconius numata | reverse complement strand
GGTAATTGGCGACACGTCTTCCACCAGCTCGACCTTCGTCGATGTCACGATTGTTTCGAATGGAAAATATAAAAATACAATGATCTCACGTTTTTTTTTCGCTATTTAGAGATATGATTTTTGCAGATAATGATAGGTTGGAAAATAAAATATTATTTTGTTTTTTTTTTTGGTGGATTTTGTGTGGATTTATATAATATTTATATAGTAGGTATGTAAAGGTATAATAATTAATAATAAAACGAAAATAAAAAAAAACAACTTATCAATATTAAAAGTTCTGGCTTCTTTGCCATCAATATGTACTTTATATTGTAAACTTAAATATTTGAAATTATGTTACAGATAAAATTATTACTGCCGAATCACATGTTTTTCTATTTAAATTTAATATCATTTTAAAAAGCTGTAGCCCTTAGCCCGATATTTTTAAAAGTGTAAAAAACAATTTGATATTTTTTAATGTATATTTTCTGGTCTTTTTTTCCAAACATACCGTTTTCCATATCCCGCCGAATTTTAAAGGCACTGCGCGCTGTATTTCGGAATTCAACGCCGCGCCTTGCCTCATTATCAGAGCAAAGTAATAAAAATATTAAATATTTCATTCCCTCGAGTGGGAATCGAATCCACATCCTGCCGCATTTACACCACGACTGGTCGTCTTACCAATTGTGTTTCTAAAAATATATTACCTTCAACACAAACTCTCAAGAACTTAAGCACCTATACTTAACTTTGTTATTTTTGTAACTGAACGACAAGTACCTGCACTCAAGACGCTGACTAAGATGTCGTTATAGCAAATATTGAAATACCCACTTTTAGTATATACATACATAATAATATTATAAGAGTTGAAAATTTCTCATATATTTACTTATCAATTAAACGATCGCCTGCCTGATATCGAGTCACGATTTCTGATTTAATTAATATTAAATGTAGTGACAGTCGTTTTGCTATAATATATTACTATCTAGAACTTTGTGGATTGAAGCAGTTATATTATAAACTCAGTGGTTTTAGATTTGATTCCCATTTGGGGGGATGTTTATATTCTATTCATTTTCTCGCTCTGGTACCAAGATAAAGCGCTGCGTTGAATTCCGCCTCTTAACCTACATTATCTCAAAATTAGGGCGAGAAATGGAGAACAAAGTAGAAGGAATAGTGAAAGGAAAGACTAGGATCTCTCTATGTACTTTCTTATATGCGAGATACACAACAAATGAAGCCTTAAAAATCTAAACTGTATACAATTGTATTCTTAGGCCAGTCGTTGCGCCGCGGTACTAAGTGTGCTGCAAAATCGACTGGTTGTGGGTTCGATTCCCGCTCGAGGAAAGAAAATCATTTCCTTCCTTAGTAAATATTACATTTAAATTGTTTATTAGTAGAGAAGGTTCAGCATTGAGTTTCGCTAGCTAAGACGTATCGTCTCCAAAATTGGACGATAGGAAAAGAATATCTTAACACTACCTGGTCTACTCTGGTCTCCGGGAAAAACGTGACGCCGTAAAGTAAAAATATGTTAAAGTATAATCCACTCGTGATCAAAACAATGACTTCTAAGATTTCGTTTTCCTCTATCACCTGTCTTCAAATGAAAATATCTCATATTTCCTGCCCTGATAATTTTTAACATAGGGTTTATCCAATTAACGTAAAAACTCATGCTTAGTGATATATTCTAAGAAAATTGCTAGTCATCGATTATCTTAATATTCCATACTTCCTTAGAGTATGGAGATCAAAGTTCTGGTTATACATACACTTGTGTTGAGTGGTGCTCGCTGATTCATGTTGTTACGAGTGTGTCGCGGGTACTTAGCTGTTGTGACATTACAAAGTATGACGCAGAAGTGAGTCTGTATAGGAACAATCAGCTTCACGCTGTCCCGCACACAGCAGGGTACCTAGAGGGAACCTAGTGACAAGACACTCCGTTCCCCACTTTCTGCCAAATTCTGGAGGCGTTGCGTTGACACCAGAGCGAAGAAATAGAAATATAAACGTAAATAAATATTTCACTTCCTCGAGTGAGAATCGAACCCACAACCATCGCGTTACAGTCACACCCTTGTACCGCTGCGCCACGACGGCCTAGGAACAAGTGACGGTTATTAATTCAAATCTTTTGTTTTACAGATTTACGCTTTTTCCCAAATAATGGGGTATGCAGAGGGAAACTAGTGTTGAGATATTTTTACCCTTTAATTGCCGAGATATTGCGTGTTAACGAAATTTGAAGCTAGACAAAGGTCTGTCACAGTCGAAGGTACAGTCAGACCCAGTTCCATTGCAGTACTTGCAGGAAACCGAAACCTAATCCCTTCCCTATGATGTAAATAACTCTTTAAAGAATATTAAAATAGCAAAATCAATTAATATTAATTTCCAACTCAAAACACATCGGTCATAACAATTACTGTAAATCAATGATTGCAATCATTCAATAATAATTTTAAGTGTTATAAAACACCTGTTTCTTACCATTCAAATTATTAATTTAAACTCTACTTCTATGAGAATAGAGCTTTTAATACATATTTTCTATGTGAAGTTAAGTATACGGTATTAAGGTTCCCTGGACCCATGACGTCATCGTGACCCCAAAGTCAAGGTGAATTAAAAAAAAACTCATACAATCATTAATTTTAAATATAAAGTAGTCTTGTAATTGAACGTGTTTTTGATGATTTACTAATTGCTTAAATATTGTATGAATTTGTGTTACCTTCAATTTTGTATTATTGGTTGTTATGGAGGTGATTGTAAGTCACTAATATAATAGAGATTCGTCACTCTGTTGGCCACTTTTTATAATAAGGATATGATACATATACTAGAAAAAAAAATAAAGTCGAATTGATAACCTCCTTCTTTTTGAAGTCGGTTAATTACTTCTATTTCATACATTTTAATGTTTTATTTTAAGGATATACATGGGTATATCCATTCGTGGTGCAACGGAACAACGTCTAAATGTAAATGCGACAGTTGTGGGTTCAGTTATCAATTGTGAAAATAATTATTTCAAGTTTTAACCCTAACCGAGAACAAGTCTCAAATTGAGAAGAATACGTGAAAAAAATACTAATAAAAAACAATACGATATGTTTGTTAGTGTTCAATTTTAATTTAGAATCGAATTCGTGTTAATTTCGTGTTAAATTATATACCAAAAATTACCTAGTTGAGTAGGTAAGCTAATGTTATATATTTTTTTGGATTTACGTTTTATTCCGCAAGATTCTCCCTTACTTTCCGCTTGAATTTGAGACATTGCACGTTGACTGGCAGAGCTCAACGCCGCTTTGTTGACAGCCCTACGAAATTAAACCTAACCCCGTATGTAAAAATGGCTCTCAAGATCGATCTCACAGCTGAGATCTCAGAGCGGTTTATATATAGGTACCTTATAATCCAATTCTAAGCTAACAAACTCTAAAGAACGTGACACTGACCTTAAATTCTTTTTTTTTCCAACGCGACAAGTGACCGAATAGTGATTAAATGGAGATAACGAGGACAGATGGACGGCGTTTATTGGAATTTTTGCCAATCTCTTACGATCTCTGCTTCGTCATGGTACAAACCAAATTCTTCTAAGTGTTTAACTTTAAGAGTTTATGACAGTGTTGTTTGTTTTAAAATAAATAATATTGGTGAAAAACTGTTGAATATGTTAAAGGGTCATGGGTTTGACTCTAGCAGTTCATATTAACTGTCCTTTGAAGAACACGGACACAAGGAGCAGCATTATTTTTATGTAAGTTTTGGTAATTTATTCACATCGTATTTTCCAGATAATATAAATACTGGTGAGACTAAATACGGCGTTGACTTCCGTCACTCAATTTGATTTGTACAGCAAGCATAGAACGAAGAGTATTGCCACTATGTTTACTTTGCCTACCCTACCATACTACATAGGATAACGCTAAGCTCCACCCTGTACATCGCACAATATGAATTTAAAATGAAAACAATGATTTCAATAAAATATAATATTAGAACAATTTAAAAACAAGAAGCATTTCCAACAAAAGCTATATAAAATATCAAAGAAAATAAGAGAAACAGAAACCCAAATCAAGGGAAGTATCCCCTTTCCCCCCCACCGGCGTCTTTTGTCGCAGATACCATCAGCGGCACAATAGCCACGTAATTGATAAACCATGACTGGTTAAAGTCAAGGCGAAGTCAATCTTACTTGTCTCTTAGTTGGATATTATTTTACTGGTAATATATTTTATGGTGTTACGTGACCATATTTTTGTTAAACTTCCAGTGAAAAGTGGAGAAGGGAGTGTTTTAACACTAGTTCCTTCTGTACATCGTGGTATACGTAATACAAGAGGAAACTGATTTTTTTTTAAGAAAAATTACATACTATATTTAAACACTATTACACTTTTTTTAAATAAAAAAAAAATCAGCATAACGACGTATCCCGCACACAGCAGGATAGGCAGAGAGAACCTAGTGTTAAGACATTCCGTTCCTCACTTTCTGCCGAATTCTGGAGGCTTTGCGTGTTGAGTGGCAGAACTCAACGCCGCGCTTTGACCTGAAAACAGAGCGAAGAAATAGAAATATAAACGTAGATAAATATTTCACTTCCCCGAGTGGGGATTGAACCCATAACCGTCGCGTTACAGTCACACCCTTGTGCCGCTGCGCTACGACGGCCTCACGGCTTTTTTTTAAATATTATTTAATATTCCAAAGCTGTTATCAGTAAAAGGTATGTACTAGGTATTTTTATCAATACACTTCCGTCGTTGATTGCGGCCTTTATTGGCTTAGATGTCACGAATGTTGTACCACGATTGGAAAGGTCACGGTTACCCATTGCACCAGGGCTGTCTAAAGTCAAGTCCGCAATGTAACCTCTTTGTATACATACTTACATAGAAATTAATTATAATTATTACCGTATTATTTATTTTATAGTTTTAAAGAGTTAGTTAGAAAATTTATTTTAAATATGAGATAAATTCCCCGAATGGAGACCGAATAAAATAATAAAATAAAATATCCCGTACCTTCAAGCAAAATCTGGACAAATAACTAGTGCAAAATATAAAACCAAGAGAAACGTTATCTTAGAAACAAGTCGAGCAATTTTCAAATGTATTAACGTCTTAATTTTATATGTAATTTTGTTGGTTAATTATTATGATTTTTAAAAACCATGACCGATTGAAATTATTGTTGAAATATATTTGATTAATGAACTCACACAGTAATGGGTACTCGTACTTGTTAATGATATATTGCAACTTTTAGTTTAAGTTCATCATTTATACGTGATTTATTAGAAT
This sequence comes from Heliconius numata, assembly GCA_016802625.1. Lineage (NCBI taxonomy): Eukaryota > Metazoa > Arthropoda > Insecta > Lepidoptera > Nymphalidae > Heliconius > Heliconius numata. Next base: position 52,202 of record JAEBDU010012679.1, on the reverse strand, counting down.
TGACCCCCGCTGATGTAGAAACATCGGAAGCTGTGGCGAATGATAGTTGAAAGAAATAAACTGAGTAAATGTTAAGTTATAATTGCTTAGTAAATGTCATTTTATTGGTTATGTTACTCCTACATTTATACATTTTTTTTATTATATTGAGCTTATTTAAGAATGACTTCGTTGTGGAGATCTTAATGGGGACCATGATCAAAGTCGCTGAAAGCTGAAACCTGGCAGAATGCTAACAATGGTTATGATGAAGATGTGGTGTCACAAATGGATCTGCCAAACAACATACCTACAAAGAAAAGTTCGAAGGTTTGTTTTAGAAAAAACTAACTCAGATTTAGTTACATTTAGTACAGTATTTAGCCACTTAACTCACAATATCTTAATAAGGCATGTGAAGAGCAACCTAGTGGCCCGCAAAATGCAGGAAATTAAAACATTTTTAATAATAATTACTACATTTTACATATTATATCAACTACAACATTAATTATTACTCATTTTCATTAAACCGCCATACTCAAATATATAGAAAAAACTATTAACGACGCACCAAGCAAATTTTAGATTTATTGTATAAGGAAAAATTTCAACGTTTTTTTTTAGTATTCGGACATTCAAAATCAAGTTAGGATGGACAACGACGGTTAATGACCAAACAAATCGATTCCCGTCCAAAGTAATTTGTCAAATCTAAATCACGAATTCCAAGACAAAAAAAAAAAATCGTTCGTAGAATCATAATAACGGGGACTTTAGATATTTTTTGTGGGGCACCCAATTTAAAAACTAATTACAAGTCAGCGGCTGACTAGCCTGTGATGGCCAAGACACCCTTTTATACCACCACAAAGAACATAATTTCGTCATGTTAGCACAGAAGGTGACAAAAACCATGATTAATGGCCCTCATGGCGACGGTCACAAAAGAACTGACATTGCATCAGATATTTTTCATCTTCATTTAGTTTTGAATTTTTTGGTACCAATCGATCATAGGATCACGTTTGGTTGTTTAGCTATAGTTGTTTTGTTATTTATATTCAAATTTATTTTGTTTTAATTAGCTATAAGGAGGATGATTATAATTGTTTTTCTTCTTTTTTTAGCTTCAGCTCATATAAGGGGACATAGAGGGAACCAAGGAACCACTGAATTCTGGAGGCATAGAGTATTGAATGGTGGAAATATTATTTTCTTTAAAATCTTATAAGAAAATAGCAAAACCTTATATGTTCAATATCATAAAAAATGGTCATTATAATTACAAATACAGTCTATAGCATTCCTTTAATAGAAAATAGCACTACGCAACTACTAAACATAGAACATTAAAAATAATAGCTCATATTTTATCGACGTCAAGGATCGTCATTCATTCGTAAAGGTCATTTGACCTGTAGAGGGGACTGTGAGCTGTCGATCAATTGTACCAATTTTATATACGGAGACACCTTCAAAGGCACTATTATATTAAAGCTGAACAAGACGTCAAGGCGATTTAAATATCCCTCCTTATTTTTGATGCCATGAAAACTACGGTTGAATTTATTTTTATATAAAATAGTGGCGGTGGTAGTGAGTTCAAATTAAATATATTGTATAAGTTTAGTATAAGCAAAAATGTATGGCTATATCGGAAATTGGAAAATAAAGAAAATTATAAGCAAAGAAAATCGATATAGGTACCTATTCGTTTTCCCTTTTTTTTTTAATTTGGAGAGACTGTATATTGGAAGTCGGGACCCAAAGGGATGCAACAGATATTGTGATGAAAATGGGGAACAGAGTGTCTTAACACTAGGTTCCCAGATAAATATAATAAATTTGATATAATTCAATTATATCGATCCAAATACCAAAGCCTCGCCAGTCCACTGGCTTCTGCATTTCAAATCGGAGACAATCGAACCTGACGTCGCTGGCCCTCAGTTCTGCCAATCCTTACCCTGATAGCCGCATATCAGGTTATTAACTACGTGAGACACATAAGAGATGGGCTTTGCATTCGTCTTTAAGTGGATTGATGGAAATGGTAATAGGAGGACTCGGAACCTTTGCGTCACTTGCGGTGTCAATTAAGACTTGTATGGTATTATAATGTATTGTCGTTTAGTGATGGTTTAGTTAAAGATTTGAATGTGTGTTGAGTGAAGGATGTTGTTGTTGGATTTTAACTTTGGAAATGTTTTTCTAGAAATTTAGAACTCTATTAAGTATACGCCGAATTACTCGTAAAGATACTAAAATTAATTTTGTGACAAAATTTGGCACTGATTCCAATAGCAACTATTAAAAATGTTAAAATAAATAGGTTTGTTTTTGTTTATATTTATTTAGTTTGTTTATATTTTTTATAGCTTCGCGCTGTATCCCGCACTTAGCATGATGGACAGAGATAACCTGAGAACCTAGTGTAAAAACACTCCGTTCACATTAAGACACTTCCGTTTCCCAGTTTCCACCGAAGTCTTGTTTGTTGAGTTGTGCATTGCTTGTTGAACTCTACGTCGCGATCATTTATTGTTTTTACATATATGTACTATTTATTATGCACATAACTGTAAAATATTATTACAAGAATTAATAGTTCCTAATAAAATAATTGAATTATTATCATATTTTTTTACCATATATTTTTACCAGTTTCAAATTAAATATCCTATATCTTATAAAACAAAGTCGCTTTTTGTGTCTGTCTGAACTTTCTAACTCTTCTTCTTCTAAACGACCCAACGGATTTTTATGCGGTTTTCACCATTAGGTCGAGTATTTCTCAGGGAAAGTTTATATATAGTTTATTATTTGTACATTCTTATGTAAATTAACATAAATACGATAAATGTGTATAAAGTCCTACCCGTTGAGACACTTTCGCGCATGCGCTGCTTTAATGGTAAGTACTACATGAAAAAAATGTACTGGTGTATTATTCCTCTTAATAAGATCTACAAAAAAGTCCGCGAGAGCATATTTTTATCTTTTAAGGATAACGTGTAGTGATCATATTTCTGTCTAAAAATAGTAATTTCAATATATTTTTTATTGTGAGGGATATTTTTCCATAATGGTATCAATCCTTATCCTTTAAAATACTTTATTAAATTTCTACGTTGAACGAAGATAAAATTTGCTTTTTACACTATTTCGAAATTGCGAATAGTTTTAGAGAAAAACGCATTTAATTGTTGACACATCCCGCCGTTGACTCATCAGCTGTGCCGACTCAAGTTTTACTTATCCCTTACTCTCAGCATATAAATAAGTATATTAGTTACGTTGGCCATTTAATGTTGATCAAAACTGTCTTTAACTGTTTTTCATTTTAATAAGTACTTTAGAAGTTGTTACAATATCGAAACATCCTTGCTGCGAAACGGCTCGCCACTCGCCATGCGTCCCGCGACGTTTTGCTTATACAAGCGCGTCATGAGCAGTCATCGGTGGTTCAGTGGTAGAATGCTCGCCTGCCACGCGGGCGGCCCGGGTTCGATTCCCGGCCAATGCATTCTATTTAATTTTCCTCACAGGCAGCCAGCCACGTAGTGCTTGCTTTTCATCAGGGACAGAATACCCTCTTCAGCATTAACCACAAGCTCGAAAAAAAAAACCCGCCCGCTATAGAGGCATAGCAACGAAGATTTAGATGCGTTTGCACGTATTGGATAATTGGAGTTGAATGTATTATTTCAGCGCGATATATTTGGTTTCATATTTTTTGTAGTAGTTATTAGTAGGTAGGTTTTTGTTTATAATTTCTTCCGTTTAAAAATAGTAATTTAACTATCTAAAAATAGTCATTTAAATATATTTTAATAAGTACTTGAAAAGATTAGTAGCACAGATTTAAAATTACGGTACCTACTAAAAAATCCTTGCCGAGTAAAACAATTGGAAAATCCTCATTGAAACTACGAAAATGCGGGTTGCATTAGAGTTTAATTAATTTTCACATTATCTTAAGTGCTTTGCAAACATATATTATATAAATAACCCAGTAGTAAAAGCGGGCGAAGCCGCATGGGGGTCGCTAGTTTTTATATATAGCCAATACTAGGTACTATATTAAAATATGCAAATTATCACACATAACAAGCTGTATACAGGTATTGTAATACACAATAAACATACCCAATCAATATCACCATGTATCATAAGAAAAAAAAAAACTGCCCAACGTTCCTCCAGTCTATCAACGTATGACGGCCGTGATTATCAATATTCCTCCACAAAACCAATTGTTATGGGAAAATGGTGGTTATTTCAAGGGAATACGGTGTAGGTATTTGTTTTTCGTGTGTAAGGAAAGCAATGTTTGTATACGTCGGGATGTCAAAGCGTCGCGAGCGCCGACGTAGGACAGTCTCGTGCTGAGAGCAATCTCATTCGACCTCGTATAGGGATGTACTTGCGTTTCTATATTGAATACAGTTTGTTTTTTATGGAAAAAAGGACAAAGTAAACGAGCGTTCAGGTCACCTGATGGTGATCACCGCCGCCTACGACCCCGTGCAACACCAGAGAAGCTGCAGGTGCGTTGTCGGCCTTTGAGGTGAAGATAGACGCGCTTTAGATACTAGCAATATTTGAATAAATATTAATAAATAAAAGATATGGGAAATTTACGTTTTTAAGTTAACTTGGTTAAAATAAGGATAGTAAAAGCACAAAACGTGCTTTTACTATGGGAAAAATCAGTAATGCTAACCTTAAAAACAGATGGAAAGGAGAAAACAGAATGACTGATCACTTAGTATTCTCTGCGTCATAAAATATAAAAAATTGTGAATATTAAAAGCTTATTTCATTATAAACGTTTAACTTTTAAGTATCGATGTCGATATCGATATTCGCCAGCCATCATTCGAGTCGCCGCGGGAGACCCGGGTCATAGAGTTGAGACAATCTGTCAAATGGAAAGAATCACACACGAGCAGCGTCTCACGCCGCCGAAGCCCTATTCATCATATTTCGACGTTTTTTTTACCATTTCCAAAAGCATGTACTCTCGTATAATAGCTACTATTCTGACGCCATTATAGTAAATTTTATACACACTTATTGCAACTACTTAAGGTCTATATTCCCTCAGTTTTTAAGGTATGTGGTGGAGTTCACTAAGTAATGCTGCGTTTAGATAATTCTTGTCGCTTTATTCGAAATGTCATGTTTGCAGCGATAAAATCTTGACGATAATTTTTTTCTTTGACAGGGTCAAACAGGTACAAGCTCTTCAATTACGTTTCAGGCACTCAGTGCGAAAGTGGCCTAAGATAGTTTTTCATATTGTAATTTTAAATACCGATAGTATGTAAGTATCTATGTACTTATTTGATTTTTTTATATATATTATAGGTGTTTACGTATAAAACCCAGTACGCGGCGTTGAGTTTCGCGACTCTCACACTGGGTGAAAAGTGGGAAACGAGGTGTTTTAATACTTCTAAATCATCTGCCTTCTGATACAAGCGTGTTGTTTACACATACTTACATATTATGTAAATATAAGAATTAATTTAATTCTTATATTGATTTACAAAACATTGGCTATTATAGCACAGTTAGGACTCGTTTGCGAAAAAGTGATGGTTGTAGGTTCATCATTAATTTCCATTTATAAGTTATAAATATATAGAAATCTTTAATTTATATTAAAACCCGTTGGCGCCTAGCATTGGTGATTATTGAATATTAAGATTCGCTATAAAACGTATAAATTAAACTATAAAAATCCATATATAGACACAAAAGTGAGAAGAAATTAACGCTCCTTTTATGGTATAGAAATTTGCGTCTATGTTTATGCAAAAATAATGTGGAAATGAAATCGAATAAAAATAATTTGCATTTTCATTTTGATTCTCTCTGCCAATAATTTTCTTACAAAAAATAATATTAATTAATTTCCTTTAAAAACAGGTTAGCTCCTTTTACCAATGACCGTCATATTTGACATAGCTTTCATGATTTCTAAGCCTAACAAATTGTTTCTGAAACACGGATTAAGATCATGTATCGTTTTAATTTGATTTGAGTTTCGCAGAGAGTTTGCGCAAACGTTGATTTGACAGAGAGTTAATCTAATCATACGTACTGGAGAGAAAATATTTTTATTCTTATGTTCAATCATTAGTTGAGCATATTTATATAACTAGGTATAAGGTAACTTTGAGGCCAGTCGTGGTGCAGCGACTGTAATCGGGACAGGTTGTGGGTTCGATTCCCACTAAGTGCATTCCCCTAGAATCTAACGTTTATTAATTTTCATGAATGTACTTTCAATTGACCTACTATCCTTAAATTGGTACGATACAGTCGACGGGCGAGCCCGAATCGCACTTGACCGGTTCTTATTATTTTATAGCTTTACTCTGTATCCCGTATATAGAAGGGTAGGCAAAGGGAACCTAAGGAACCTAAGGTACTGCCCGATATTCGAGACAACGTAGTGATTTTACAAACATTTTTTTCTACGCGGTATAATGTCATATCATCCATTAGAATCGTTCATAATATACTTATTATTTACTATCAACAAATTAGATAATAATGTACAAATATTAACTTATATTCTATAACACTTATTATACAGTAATAAGGTTTAAATTAAACCAAAATTATATTTAAAACATGATCTTGACACAATTTTTCATTATTTATTAGGTAGGTACAGCAAGTAGCCCGCAGCTACGTTTTTTTATATGAAAGTTTGACTACAGCTATAAATATCACATAGTTACGTAATTGATATAAATAGTATGATATAAATTATCAGTTCTTTTTATATATGTTCATAATATGCCTAATATAAATTAAAAGATCAAAAATTAAATTTGATTTACTATAATTTTCATATAAACATACCCTGTTCAGCTTCACGCTGTATCCTGCACATAGCAGGGTAGTCAGAGGGAACACAGTGTTAAGACACTCCGTTCCCCACTTTTTGTCGACTTCTGGAGGCATTGCGTGTTAAGTGGCAGAACTCAACAAATACCCATATAATACAGAAGTTACCATTAGTTTATATAAAGGTATATGTATTGAAAACGTCATAATATTTTGGTACTCTTTACCTATAGGCTAGTCTTAATATAATGCTCTTATAGCACAGTGGAAAAGGATCTAACTGTAAGCGCCATAGTTGTGGATTCAATTTCCATTTGAATTTAGAGGAGGTATTTTTTGTCTAAATAAAAAAAATATTTACCGAAATTAACAACCTTAACAAAATCACTATTAAATGTATTGCATAATTTCTAAAACAAAAAATATTTGGCCATCTTACTACTTGAGTACTTACTTTCATAGAATACACTCGATGTAAGTAATAAACCCGAGATAGCAATCGACATGGCAACACTAGCATGACCCGAAAGCTTCACCAAAAGTTCATCAATCCAGATAAGATCTTAAGATACGATCTCAAGACCGAGATTGTATAATTTTAATATAATTCTTCTAATTGTGACATCATTGTTCTTTTCAATTCATCATTCAGCTTTTTTGACGCAACCTTCGGACGTCGTCGTGCGATTCGAGGTAATTTTTTTTTTTTTTTTTTTTTCATTATTATTTTATTTTTTCTTATCTGTGAATATAATAAGTGATTTCATTCACACAAATAAAATGTCAATAAAAAAATTATAAATATTAATAAATTATATGTGGTGAATTAACTTACGACTGTCTCACCACTAATTACGATAATCGTTTCTTATAAAGTTTATTTACATCTAAGCAAATTTGAGTGAGTGTTTTCACACTAATTATATATTTGTGTTAAAACACTATTCTCGATTTGCATCTAGCTTTTCACACAAATTATGGAATCAAATCTGTGACTATTTGCTTAGAAGGTGAGGCCGTTGTGACGTAGTGGCACAACGTCCGACTGAGAACGCGACTGCTGTGGGTTCATTTCCCAGTTGGCAAAAAAAAAAATCTACTAATTCGCTCTTGCAACAAGACATTCGTGGAACTGATAAAGAAAATTATATAATTTATTTCTTAACTTTTCAAAGGCTGGAGCAGGACTTATTTAATTAATCTCTTCATTCAAACGAAGTCGCGAACAAGCACTAGTATAAAACTAAATAATTATTGATTACTTCATATAAGGAAGGGCGTGCTATTAGTATCTAATATTATTTTGAAGTAAGTGTCAATCTTATCTTGATAGCGGCCGAAGCGTTTATAACATTAGCCACAGGTGTAAATTAATATTTTATTTGTATATAAATAAATGTTCCATTTGTTGTCTGTGGGAATGTAATGAGATAAAACAATTAGATATAATATAATTATGCATAGTTCAAAAAATATTTTTATTCAATTACTTGCATTATATATATAGACAGAAACGTGCACCTGTAAACGCTGCAGGTTGGGAGTTCGATTCTCACTTGAGGAAATTAAATATTTAATATTTGCATTTAATCGCTCTGGTTGAGTTTCACCACTCAACACCAAGAATCATCCGTGGAAAGTTTATTTAAACCCATTAATGCAGTACCTAAGTAAAAATATTTCGCACATATACATGTAGTTATAATAAAAAGAAAATAGTGATTAATCACTAATATTAACCAAACATTAAATTTCACAAATAACGCATACCCAACTATTATTACAAAAGAAAATAACATTATTACGTAAAAAAGTTATTTTTTTTTACATAACCCGATTTGCATATCGAAGCAATAAAGACAATGCCGCATTAGAACGAGTACAAAACCCTTTCTTATCTCCACTTTGTCGACATCTACGAAATCTGAGTGTCGCAAGGGGGCCGTGTGAGTTCATATTGTTTCACAATGAAAAAATACTGGCTGATGAAAAAAAATAGAGTTTTTATATTATTATTATGTGTTCCGTATGTTTGTTTTAATATTTGTGATAGTTTTGTATTTTTCTGTGGTCTAAGTGGGCTATTGAGAACTGAGTGTCGGAATACTTTGTTTTCCACTTTCATTCCGAATTCGAGACATTTTCTGTTGAGTAGCGGAACTCACCGCATAAACGTGTCTTCATTTACCATTTCTTTAGGGACTATCCTTTAGGGGTTGTATCTGCCCTTAACGCGTTTTCTCAATCAGTTCTATGAAAGACAACCAAACCTGAATTATATGATATTAAATAACTTCAATATATTTATATTACTAAGATATTTAACATCCAAATAAACAAATAATATAAAACCTATAAGTAAGTAGAAAAAAATGTATGTAACTTATTTTCAGTTTCTAGTAAACAAAGTACAGCGTTGAGTATCATCACTCAAATTGCAATATCACTAATTCAGGTCAAAAGTTTACAATTATCTGCGGGAATAAGCGTGAAACTGTTGAAAAATTTTAAAAAATTAAATATACATTTTTTTCCTATTTAAATATATTATATTTTCGTCTTTGACCCCTAAAAGTAACCGATAATTCACTGTGGTCTTATTAAACGACGGATCGGTCATTTGTGAGATTGTCTGTCTGGCTTAAGGCAATACGTACAGCTACGAAACGTTAGGTAATTTTGGTCACATAGTTTTTTATTTACTTTTAAACCAGGGGTACTCAAAATCTTATATGTACGGCCCGCTTTTAATTTATTTATACTTGAAAAACCTTTATATATATAGAAAAATTATATTTTTCATAAAATTTTACCTATTAAAGGGGAAAAATATATAACTCAAAAAAAACGTTGCGACCCTAATAATTAGTATTTTGGGAAGCCCTGGACATTTATGATTGTACTAAAAGTTGAGTGCTCATTCACTTTTTTTAAGTATAATTCAGCTAATATACAAATTATATAACACGTGTGATAATATTATAATATCCGTTTACGTACGGACAGTTAGGTAATATAGCAGGGTAGACAGAGGGAACTTGGGAACCTAGTGTTTCTCCGTTTCCATTAAGACATTTCGATTCCCCACTTTCCGCCGAATTCTAAAGGCATCTTGAGTGGCGAAGCTCAACGCCGCTGCTTGCCTTGTGACCAGAGCGAGGATACAAGAATATTAAATAATTCATTTCTCCGACTGGGAATCGAACCAACAACCTCTGCGCCAAGACTGGCCTCATAAATAATTATCTTTTTATGCCAAAAAAAGTTTTAATTACTTACTAAATACTTAAAAGCCGCCACGTCATAATGCTTAGTAGAACAGCATTCGATTCCCACTTGAGAATAATTATATTTAGATTGCTTCCAGTTTAGATCCCATAGACTTAGGCGCGTTGAGTTTTCAGTTTTCTTGAAGCGAGTTAAAAGTGAGAAACGAAGTGTCCTAACACTTAGTATCCTGCTGTGATAAACCGTGAAGCTACAAAATACTTGTTAATAATAATATTAATAAATATTAACATTAATAAGACATGTTAATAGTTAACACGGAAATATTTTTTATTAATTTGACGACAGTATGGCACGAATCACGACTTATTACGTATTTAAACGAGTGTCGATTGGAATAACATTAATATTATATTATTATTTTTTGGTCATGTTCAATTTATCATAATGGGTATAGTCTATGAGGCGGTCGTCGGTTTTTATTAATGTTTCGATTTAATTAGTTGAGGCCAGACCGAGCGTGGGATTGTAAGTGTGATAGGTTGTGGGTTCGATTACCATTCAAGGATATGAATTATTTTTTAATTTTATTCCCAGACAGACCTTTATTTGGCGCTATCTCTAAAGGCCCCACTTTCAAGTTAGTAAGTATGCATAGTCTTATCTACAGACTATTAATCCTCAAAATTTCAGTTCTGCTAAAATGACGTAAGTCTGGAGGCCCTGGGATCTCAGTCTAATAGCGTCTAGCTTAAAAAAACAAAAATAAAATTCCATATATATTATGTCGACGTTTCATTTCTATTTTTTTAAGGTTCCTCAAAAAGTAAAAAGGGAACCCTTATAGGATCATATTATTTTACTTAAAATATATATAATCGAGGAAGGAAAGACATTGTATGATGTAATCTTGCGGTGGCGGTCCCACAAAGACGTCCTCTGTTTATTCTCTTACTCAGGTCGCCCATACTGGCTTGCGGTCACAGGAATTGCTTCTCATGTAAGTAATTTTCTAACCTGAACCCGCGACCAATCTGTGGAGGTCTTTGACGGATGCTGTTACACTAGAAGTGGTTCAGCTTTTATCCAGTAAAGTACTCCAGAGTATGCAAGAAGATTTAGTGTCAAGACACTTCGTTCCTCTTTTTCTGTGAAACTACCGGAACTCAACGTGATCTTGGTGTCATCATAGCTGAAAATGAGGGTAATTAAATTTAATCACTCTCATTTAGGGAATGGTGGTCAAACCCCCAAAGGAAAACTAAGAGCAAATCGCGTCTACAGTCTACTGATGGCATCATTGAGATTTTTTTTTTAATTTCTGCCTAATTTAACTATAGAAGTACCTACTGATAAGGCCTGGTTAAGGACAAAGAAAAATCGTCATTTTTTTATAACGATAATGAATAGATAGTGCTAGTGCAATTTTTATTTCCTTTTTTTTCTTTTATACTGATTTATATCTTTATTGATTTCGAGAAAACATTTTTAGACTATTTCATCGCCTTTTATATAATATCTAGGTATGTTTTAAAAAATACATGTGATAATATCCTGTTAGTTTTACTTTTATGTGACAAAAAGTATAATAGCGGTTGCTCTTTTTTGAAACGTTTTAAACTAAATAAATCGAACATGCGGTTTAGTGGTGGAGAAGCAATAAACGACATCTCTGACCAAATAGCATTCATATTAGAAGGAAATGTGAAATGTTATATATGTAAAAAAAGTTACTTATTCTTAATTTTAAAAGTTGGTTAAGGTGGTCAAAACAATGAAAAATTAATAATTTAAGACTAAAGACCTATAGGTATTTATAAACCGCTGTCAAATCTGAGATCGATTTTAAGATGCCCTTTTCATCCAAAAATTTATATCTATGAATAAAAACGGCATCTCAAGACCGATCTCAGACTTGAAAGTGATTTATAAATACCGACCTAAGATAGTGCAGTAAACGTGCCAGAAGAAACGAACGCTATTAATTGAACGCACTTAGATTTACAAAATTTAATTCAAATTCAAAATGTTCTTTATTCAAATAGGCAATTATTATAAGCACTTTTGAATCGTCGAATGAACATATAAGCAAATAGCTACCACCGGTTCGGAAGGCAGTTCTGCTGAGAAGAGCCGGCAAGAAACTCAACAGTTGCAACAATTCATTCAAATTTCTTTTTTAAGTATAGCATAGGTATATCTATACTTAATTGACAATTTTCATGCACAAATCGATCTTTTCGTGTTACCGAGACAACTATCTATCTATCTATACAGCGCTATATTAAAAAGCTTATCACGTCATAAAGTTGAAGTGTCGGCATTTGTCACTTAATAACTCTGATATCAGTATCAATAATCACAGCCGAGAGTGTCGCATGTGCTTTTTCCCAAAGAGATTTATTAATAAATGTCTAAATAGGATATTAATCGAGGCCAGTTATGGCGCAGGCATACGGGTGTGATTGGAACGCAACTGGTTGTAGGTTCGATCCCCAGTTGAGGAAATGAATATGTATATTATTTTCATTTCTTCGCTCCGTTGGTAAAGCAAAGCTCGGTGTTGAATCCTACTCAACACGGGTAACGGGGTTTTTTGACACTGGGAACCCAGTGTATGCTGGAATTGTGAGCTATTTTCCTATAGTTACACGCCCAAAACCTAGTAATAATTAGTTTTTTTCTTTTATCAATATTAAAAGAATATATGCTGAGAAATGCCTATATTATGAAATGATAAAAAAGGCTAGGGAAGACCTCGGTTACCTTTGAGAAGACTATCAATAATTGTACTATACTGAAGGAAGCCCACATAAAAACACGACGTCACCTGTACCTAAGGCATGTGAGTTGATGACAGTGGACGAGACGAAAAAGGTATGCAAAAACCGTGACGATAAGAGTTCCATTCTCTCTGGTTAACATCCTAGGCTAAAAAAACAAATGCCTATACTAATATTTAATAAAAAAAAACTTCAAACGGAAAATCGATCTACAAATGCTCAACTATTTACCTAATTTTGTCGAATGCAGCCAATTTTAGTAATACAAAGAAATACAATACGAATATATTTTATTATTATTTTTGCTTCTTGGTTAAAGCTAAATATTTTCTTACAAAGAACTGCTACTCCAGCCATTTACCCATTTAATATCATAAGAATGTTTGATTGATCCGTTGTTCACACAGCTCGACGACAGTTAATAATCGGTGCTATAGTCAACTTGAACCCCCCAAGGGATAAGCGGAAGGTGCACCATGTCGTGGTGCTGGGGCACAAGAGTGGGTTCCAGAAATCGGCGGAAAATGGGGAACGGAGCGTTTAGCACTAGGTTCCCTCTGCCTCCCCTGCTATAAAGCCCATTATTCAATATTATAATTTCTGGCCAGATATGAAATGCCACAGATTATTAATACATATGCCTTTACTTTGTACCATCAATTTTGTCTTAAAGCCTACTGTTTAGAACTAGATTCACTAATTCCTGTCCAATATCAACTCGGGACTTTGAATGACAATAAATGATAATTATTCACTATCTTGAGTGGGAAGCGAACCCACAATGGTCGTTTTAACCAGACATTGTGCCGCTGTCTCATCGACGACATTTGAGGGAAATTATTAAAACATATAAGAATAAAAATATTTATTAATGTTAAAACGCTAAAACTAACATATTGGGCTAAATTAAATTTAGCTCCTTCCGCCACTGGAAGTGTTTGTTGACACGCGAAATTAATATAACAAATGAAACGAGGGGAAGTCCAAATATATCTTTTGAGAAAACAGGAAATTTTTCATGATATATCTACCTATACTTAGGCAAGATATATTTTCTGTTTTTGTCGAAGTTTGCTATTAGATTTTCTAAATGAATTTTGATTTTCTTTGCACTGATAAGCGATAACAAGACGCTTTGTCTAGTTATCAGAGCGAAGAAAATCAAAGGACGTTGAGTTCCGCGACTCAACACTTGTTTTCTCAAAAAATTGGGCGGAAAAAAAGAAAGTTTTACATTCTTTATATCATACTTCGCTATAAGCGGGCTACAACGTAAAAAAAACTCATTAGGGTAAGTACATAAATTATGTCCTTGAAATAAAATTATTGGATTTTACAATTTTTAACTATCTAGCTGTGCATATTTTACATTAATTGTAAACATTTTATATATTCGTATACAAAGTATTGAAGATATTCTCAGATCTCTCCATATTTCTCCGCAAAGAAATACATTAGCTGGATTGTCATTTCCAATGGGTAATATAACCTAATGTAAAATACCTAACTATTAAATAATATTCTTAGATTTATAAAGAAACCTATTTTCTAAGTAAGTTTACGTGTTAAGCTTGATATGGTCTAATTAGACGAAGATCTCTTGTCAAGTGCCAGTCAATGTGGACATTAATTGCGGTCTTAGCACTAGAGCTTGCAGTAAAATGGTGTAAGTAAAGAAAATATATTTTTGCCGTATGTATAGTACGGGTATATGAAATGTAAGAAATAATTAACAATTTTTAGATAATGTTCCTTTTAAAATAAATTTTTTTTAATTATATTTCATTAGATTTTTTTATGAAAATTTTTTAAAACTTTTTTTGAAACATATACAGTGAAGTAATAAATTTAAAGGAAAAACGTATTCTTTGTTTCTGTACACTTTAATCGTAGATACATATCCTCTTTCAAAAGAGTATATATATGTATCTTTAAAATATAAATATTTCTCCCGCAAGAATAAACAAAGTCAATATAGAATGACAGTAAGTAATGGGTGTGTCTCTTGTTTAATTCATATTCACAAAAAATAATATTATCAATAATAGTTTTCTTTAAAAAGTATAAAAGTCGCGGAAAATCCAAATTCTAATTTATAAAAAACTTATAAAATTAAATTCATTACTTACGCCTGTTTCGATGTACCGCCTAAGGCGACCTCGTGTTCGCCCTTGCCCTTTGTAGCAAAGAGAAATTCCCTTGACATTCCTGTTAGATTAACTTTAGATAAACATCAAGGTCTAGTGTTGTGGAAAATACCTTTACTGGGAAACGTAAGTTTTGGACATTATTAATATGTAGTAAAGTACCCACTAAATAAAATGCATACAAATCGTATATTTTTTTAAATACATGTTTTTCTCACACTAAGGAAAAATATATAAGAAATGTATAAAAATCTGGAAATTGCGAACCTAACTGAAACCCGAACTCGTGTCTCTTATCTACAGTTAAAATAAATTTGTAAAAAATACCTAATTTAATATTGTATTTTTATAACTTCAGTGGCATACCCCATTAAAAGGATTGGCAGGCGGAATTTAACGTCGAAACACTCCATTCTCCATTTACCGCCCAAATTCGAGATATTACATGTGCAACGCAATTCAACGCTGCCGTATGCCTACTCATCTCTCACCTAATAGGCAGGTGGAATGTTAAAACATGCATATAAACAGTCAGGAATCAAACCCATAGCGAGAGTTAAACAAAGAGGTGCACATAATGATTTTAGCGACACTTCAACCTAATATCTCATGTTAGACCTCAAGCGACCCCGTACACTATAATGTTAACTGACACACCCCCCAGGAAAAAGAAACGTCGATTGACAGTGCTATTATCACGAGTTACACGTAAAGCCCTTTGTACTGTCGACAAAAAAAATATTTTTGTAATTATTATACTTAAATGTTAAATATTAATAATTATTAAAGTTAAAAAAATTATAATCTTGTATTGTTACTATCATTAAGGATATAAATGTCGATAGAATATTAGTTTTCTTTATTTTTTTAGGTTCATCCTGCATGTCATATTTGTATTCTGCAGTAGCAGAGTAGGCAGAGAACAGAGTCTTCCGAGGTTTTGGCGCTTAATAATTAACTCAATGCCGCACAGTCTTGCTACCAGAGCAAGTAAATGAAAACTACACTTTGAACACTACACGTTGAATTAACTTATTATATAGTATAGTAGACATTGACAGACAGACGGAATATCCTAACACTAGGTTATATCTGCCTACGCTTTAGCTATATGTAGAAAATTATCAACTAAGTATATTTTTGTAATTTTAAATAGAACAACAATTCTACGTAGAACTATAGTAATAATATTTATTTAACAACAACTAATAGCAATTCGCAGTTATCCGCGGTCACGGATCGTTACGGCTAGTGAAGATAACTGAAGTAAATTACTTAAAATTCGTTTAATTTGGAATTTAAACTTTAATTATTATATGAAATAATTATGTTACAACCAAATCTTAAGAATGGGTTGTTGTGAATGAATTTGAATTAACTAAAAATAATTAATTATAAACAGATTACAAATTTCCATTGAGATAATAACAATGAAATAGATGTTTAAGAATTTTTTTGTGTAAAACTTATTTTATTTATTACTTTTGCAAAAACTAAATGAATGTATTAAACATAAGGTATTTTAAATAAACAAGGCAAGTGCCTAGTATTTAGCACGGAATTAAAATTAAAATAAGTTTAGAAAATTTTAAACAAATATCGATATAATTATTTATGTCTAAAATATATTATACGAAAACATTAAAAAATCTAATATGTTTTTTCCAGAATTCTGCAGAAAATGGGAAACGGAATGTTTTAACACTAGGTGCCCTCTGCCTACTTTGCTATGTGCGGGATACAGCGTGAAGCTCTCTGGTTATAAAAACATTAAAAAACATAAAAAATAATAAAAAAATGTCTATCCGTAAAAATAAGTCTATCCGTACGCACCCGCATAATCTGGGATTACTTAGACACTGACCGGTGTCAAGGGTTCTCGATTGCTCTTTAATTAGCACGCCCATACACGGTCCGTTGGTTTTGCTATTTCTACTATATTAATATGAAATATTAATAAATGATAGGTTTTTTCATATATAAATAAAATAAAAAATATAAATAAAGAATAAATAATTAAGACGAAAATTACTAGTAAATATATTAATTTTCTGTTATATTTTTTAAGGATTTCGTAATTTCGATTTCGTTTATCTTTGGTATGGAGACCTAGTATTAAGATTACGTATTCCTCTTTTCGCACAGTTTTCGAGACATTGAGACATCGCTAAGCTGTTACCCTGCGCCACGCTGGCCTTAGTTATTTTTTTTTTATTTTTTTTTATTGAGAAACTGGGCTAAGTTTTTTTTTTTTTAAACTATTTTTTTAATTAGAACCTTGTTTATTATATTAACCATAAACTTCATGGTAGACTTGTTTTATTCCTAGCGGTACAAGAGAGGCGATAAAATGTTAACAAATACATATATTCGCATAATAAAATCCACGCGGCGTTGAGTTCTGCCACTCAACACATAATGCCTCCAGAATTCGGCAGAAAGTGGGGAAAGGGTGTCTTAACACTAAGTTCCCTCTGCCTACCCTGCTGTGCGCGGGATACAGCGTGAAGCTGATTTAATTATTTATTTTTATAAAATACTTATATAGGTGCATAGAAAAGAATACATACTGCTAAGCTCACTATATAAATCTATATTTACATTTTATAGTAGGTATGTATATAACGTTACACACTTAAGTTAAAAGATCATTTCATTTTTTTTTTAAATATTAATCGAAAGAAGATATTATTATCTTTTATAACAAAAAATTATCAGTAAACAGTTTTTTTCTTTATTTAATCTCTTACCTAATGAATATATTTGGTACTTATATTGGCCAATTAATTGAGATTAAAATTGTCCTTTAAATTATAATAAAATAAATGCTTACTTTAAAAGATATGTCAGTATTAAAATAATGATCTCAGAATTATAAAAACCAGCTATCAAAAAAAAACACATCAATTTTTTTCTGAAACACGTGTGTGTGTTCACGTGTTGTTGGAAAAACATATAGGTATTGGTTATCCGCGCAAAATCTAAATTATCTTCTTTAATTTCTTTTTTTATTCCTAGCGGGCACAGAGAACGGTGACAAACGCTTGGTTCGCTTCACACCTCTCGTCTCGTTCACTGTCATCACCAAACTTCTTCATTCATGAGCTCTGGGGGTCTTGATGACTTCTATGTGACTGGTATCATCAATTTATTTAAATTTATTTATCGTTCTGCCAATCAACATCCAATGCCTAAAAGTAGCTGGAAGTGGAGAACGGAGTGTATTAATACTAGGTTCCCTCTGCCTACCCCGCTATTAACGGGATACTGCGTGAAGCTAAAAAACTGTAAAAATTACCTATATATTATATATTTCTTTCATATTTAACCTACATTTAAGTATAGCTACTAAACTAGCAGTTCAAACCAGCCCTGGCGTGACCGTTAAGTAACAAGCTTCCTTCCGTGGTGTGATATACGCGGATATGGTCCATACTTCCTTATTGCGAAACTTGGCGTGGCCTGATTTTGTATAACACCCTTATTATGAAATAATTTGACTAATCAGTATAGGATAAATATGTTATTTAATTAATTAAGGGTTCTTTGTCTTCGTGCTGTATCCCGTTTCTGGCAAGGTGGGCAGAGACCTTAAAGACAATTTTCGAGACTTAGGGCATTGAATGGTCGAACTGCAAGCCGCGATTTGTCTTGAGAACTCTGGAACTTAAGATATTTTGTCTTTTTGAGACACTTCCATTCTCCATTTTCCGTTGAATTCTCGAAGCTTTGCTTATTGAGAAGCGGAACTCAACAGTATCTCAGAGCGAGGAATGCAATATTAAATATTTTACTACCTCGAGTTGAAATTGAACCCTAAACCTATTAGGTACAGTCACGCTTGTGCCTTTGCACCACGACTGACCTCATACATAGACAATTCCTCATACAAAACAATATCCTATAACTTTACTTGAAAAAAATCTTCATTACTTCTCTCCATCTGTGACCACACACATTGACATTTCTTTATTCGAACTGGTTACTTCTTAATACATTTTTTATTAAACCCTCTGCACAATAATGACCCTTAACACATACGACATAAGTGTTAAAATACAAAACAATAGTTTTTACTTAAGATAGGATACGTGCGCGATGATAAGAATGTATTAGTGCGGTGTGCCGCGTATCACTTTTTCTATTACGCGGGCTGGCGGCACTGTACCTTGGTGTTGTGGAACAGGTGTGGTGTGGAGTCGACGACTGTCAAATATTGTATTTTTTTAATTTTATCTTGTATGTTTGCAATTTGTATTTGATGACACTAGAAAAAATTAAAAAGATTAATATAGCACTTTGAAGATAATTTCTGCGATAGTTTCATAAATGAGGATTGAGGTTGTCGTGGCTTAGGGGAACAAAGGAGTGATTGTTAACGTGACAGGTTGTGGATTCTTTCCCCACTAAAATTGGATGTGGATTATTATTTATTAATATTTTCATTTCTTCGATCTTCACTCACTAGACTCAACTTTAACTTGATAGTAATCAAGGGAAAGTTGAGTCACGCCACTCAACACACAATGCCTCGAAAAATCGACGAAAAATGGGAATCGAAGGAACTTAATACTAGGTTCTCTAGGCCTCTATACATCTATTTATACACGAGATATAGCGCGAAAATAAAAAAAATAAATAAAAAGAATTAAACAAGAATTAATCGCGTTGATTAATTTTTGTTTGTGGCATTTCAAGAACTCATGTATGGTGTTAAGATGCATATCTACCACCTGGAATCCGCTTATAAACACTTTGAAGATTCAAGCCCCCGACCTAGATAGCACAATACAGTCAGATTATTTTGTAAAAATCCAGGGCAATAATGCAATTATTAATAAATTGTTATATCAACTGACAGACAAATGTCATGTCAGAGGGTTTTATTCAACATAAACAAATTCTTCTCCATAAAACGTGACATTGGCGAAGTGATTAGTGCTCAACTGGCACGCTCGAAGCGCCATAAATAAAGAACTGAACTGAACTCAAAATTACATTACAATTACTACTACGATATGGCACTATAAAATTAATAAAAGATATATAATTTGTTCTGTTTTTTAGCATGGTTAAATAAAGTCTGTCGGACAAAATAATCATTACTACATTGTTGCGGATTAATTATCATTTAAACTTCCATGTGACATTTAAAATAATAATTTAAAATTCCATACAATTTTACTTCCTAATACAGAAGAAGAATGAAATGTCATACATAAATATCTGCAATTGATGCCATATATGTATGTACTCGTATATATATCTATTAATATTGTAAATGCTACCTAACCTTTAGGAATGTCCTTTTCACCTTTTTTATTTTTAACACAATAGATGTTTATTTTATTATGTTTCTAAAATGTCAATTTTAACTTTTTTACAGAAATTGAATTCTTGTAAACTCGTTGTTACAGTGCCATATTTAAATTAAAATAAAAATAAATAATCACGCTCTATCCCACTCACAGCAGGGTAGGCAGAGGGAACCTTGTGTTCTACACACTCTGTTCTCCACGTTCCGTTGAAAATTGGAGGCAGTGCTGAGTCGCGGAACTCAACGCCGAGCTTTACCTCGACACCAGACCCAAGAAATGGAAATATAAATTTAAATAAATATTTCATTTTCTCAAATGGGGATCGAATCCACAACCAGTCGCGTTTACAGTCACCCTTAAAGCCTGCGCCACGACTGGTCTCAATAATTAAATATTTAACTTAATTAAAACGATGTTGCTACCAAGAGGCACAGGTTCAAATCCCAGATCCAAAACTCCAATACCAACACCAGTCCACACCTCCCTCTGTCCAGCACCGGGGCCATCCGTACGGGAGATTGTGCAACGTTTTGTGTGACCACAGACCGAGACGTATACATATTTATGAGTTGACTTTAATATACAATTTCTATGTATTATCTTCATGTAATGCAGGAAGTCGGACCACTTGATTGTCTTAACGGTCACCTGCGTCGCCAGTTGATCCGGAGATATCGCATAATTGCCATACATACAATTATTATTATATTATTATACGAGTATTGTTGAAGCTGTATATATATTTGGATTTAAAATGTATTTAGGTTTTATTTTATAAGTCGTTGAGTTTGATTGTGAAATGTCTTGGAAATGGAGGACGAAGTGTCTTAACACTATGTTTTTTATTGTACCTATCTAATTTATTTGGTATCTATAATTCGTTTTAAAAGTTAGTACCATCGTTTTATATTGATTCTATAAAAGAAATGGTTTTAAAGTTGTAGTAAAATTGTAAATAAAAAACTAGCCACTACTAGTTTGCGGGATGCTGTTAGCTAACTTTTTTATTTTTAATTATTTTTAGTCTATTGTAAATTTAATCTACACCTTTTTGTTAATGTCATTTCTACCGCACCAAATGAATAAATATAAAAATAGTCGTATTTCAAAGAAGAATATAAAAAAAATCATACATAATTACAAGTCCACACGAGGAAAATGATAAATACAAAAATTACGGCACGTAGGTACCTACGTCATTTTAATAATAATATTTTTGATAATTCTATAAGTGACTTGCATTTCGCTTTACAATTTCTTTTACAAAACTGACAGCCAAGAGTCAGAGAGAAGAGAGAGAGTTTTGGAGAATCATCATCTATTAGTGGACCTGATCACAATAGCACCGACAAAGTATTACATTTGACAGCTCCATGAACCCTCAAAAGCCTAATTAATAAGCAGATACAACCACTTAAGATAAGTAAAAATATT
Source organism: Heliconius numata (assembly GCA_016802625.1). Classification (NCBI taxonomy): domain Eukaryota; kingdom Metazoa; phylum Arthropoda; class Insecta; order Lepidoptera; family Nymphalidae; genus Heliconius; species Heliconius numata. The sequence goes on along the minus strand of JAEBDU010012679.1, from coordinate 30,443 downwards.
TTCATCCCAAATGGCACCGGATACAGATTATATCGGCATGACAAAGCGTGGCGCCAAGAAGTGCTAATTAATGGTAATTGAAATAAAACCTTACTTAATCAATATAAGGTCTTTTTTCCCTTGCTATATTTCGTCCATTTTCAGGATAACTATACGTAATATGATATTGAGCTTAATTCTATAAAAGATAAGACTTAAATTGTTGTATCAATAATCTGTGAATGACTCCATACATTTCGTAAGCGTGAATCGATCAAATATTGAATTATCAACTTTATGTTTATAGTATTACGGTATATTTTGAAATGTTTCGTTACATTTAAGTATAATGTAAGTCGAATCAATGGTAACAACACTAAAAGCTTCATCCAGAGTCTGAAGTGCAGGTACGTACGGCTTCTGTCTCCTAAAATAAACAAATTGGTCATTTCGAGATAACCAACACACTTCTGTAGATGATTTCTTATTATATTTATTTTTATTTTTAGATATGACAATGATTCTGCGTTGGTCGTGACGTGCGTTTTCAAGTAGTAGTTTATTTTTGCTTCACGCTGTATCACGCACATAGCAAGGTAGGCAAAGGATACCTGGGAACCTAGTGTTAAGACACTTCGTACCTATTAAGACACTTCCGTTTCACACCTTCCGCCGAATTCTTGAGGCATTGCGTGTCGAGTGGTGGAACTGAACGCCGCGCGTCTATTTATACATAGAAATCTATTATTGAAGAAATTTCAAGGCGGCCACGACTCGTCAATCATACTGTACGTTTCTACGGCTGTACTCATTTATTTAGTAGGGAAAGAATTTTGTAAACGCGTATAAATTAAGAACTGCATACAATAGTCAAACTACATATAATTTACAAAGACCAAGAAATAAAATTAATTGTATGAAAAAAAAACAAATTTGAACATTCTTCGTGAGAAACAAATAAAAAAACCTAGTAAAATTCAAATTAATAACTAATGATAGACAGTAAAACCATGATGACCAGTTAAATTTGAAGAGAACTGTATATTTTAATACTTTATTATTTTTTATGACATAATTATCATTTTTATAACCCGGTTAATAAATATTAGTAATTGTTATTTATTATATACAAATTAGCTTAAAAATATTTTTTATTATATCTTTTTATTTTATTATAAACGTTATTATTAGAGAACAGTCGTGGTGCAGGCATAAAATATGACTAAGTTCAACAGATTGCGGATTCGATTCTTACTCGAGGATATGAATATCTGGTGTTGAGGCAAAGCGCGTTAATCTCCGCTACTCAACACCCAATACTTCCAGAATTCGGTGAAAAATGGGGAACGAAGTGTCCTGAAACTAGGTTCCCTTTGCCTACCTATCGTAACGCTCAACAAGATATTAATAATAATAAAACATACACGTATGTAAAAACTCCCATCATCTCATCAACTTCTCCACGCCGCGCCGTTTAATAGCAAGTGTTCTGGTGAAGAAAAACTTATTGGCCATAAATAGTTTTTAGTAAGATCGTTGGCGATCAGAAAGCTCATATCGTAAAAACGACGACAATCGCTAACGATAGCTTGTACTTGGTAAAAAATTACTTTGCCCTTATAGGGTTGAGTGCACAAGGTTATATTATATTCTATTCTATTTTTTCTAAGCTTCATGCTATATTCAACCTATAGTAGGGAAGGCAGAGAAAACTTAATGTTTAGACATTCCGTTTCTCAATTTTGTTTTCGTTTGCCTTGTTACCTAAGTGAGGCAATGAAAATATTAAATGAAATCAAAATTAAATCAGCTTCACGCTGTATCCCGCACACGGCACGGTAGGTACAGGGAACCTAGTTGTAAAGACACTTCGTTCTCAACTTTCTGCCTAATTTTGGAGACATTGCGTGTTGAGTGGCAGAACTCAACGCCACACCTTGCCTCGACACCAGAGCGAAGAAATGGAAATATAAACGTACATAAATAATTAACTTCCTCGAGTGGGGATAGAACCCACAACCGTCGCGTTACAGTCACACCCTTGTGCGCCACGACGACCTCATATTAACTAGTAAATATTTATAAAACAGTATTATATTAAATCCCATACATGACCTTACCTTTAGTCTCCAAAGGCTCACACGCAAGGTTCCCATACATTGTTGGGTCCTTTGCTCGCGCCGCCAATACTAGGCCAGTAATGAACTTGCCAACTTATTATGGACGCTATTAAATATATTATTATTGTCTCTACTCTATGCATACAACCTGGTGATATTATATTGGAGTTGTAAAATTGAAGCACAAGTACTGGGATAGCTGGTTAGTTATTATTCCTTTTAGTTAGTTATTTTAAACTATCAACTGTCTCGTGCTAGACAAGAGTATTTAAATAAGTTAAAATAATAAAGTTTACAATGGAATATTAAATTATTCTAGTGACAAATCAGCTTCATGCTGTATTCCGCATACAACAGGGTAGGCAGAGGGTACTTAGTGTTAAGACACTCCGTTCGACACTTTCTGCCGAATTCTGGAGGCATTGCGTGTTGAGTGGTAGAATTCAATGCCGTGCTTTGTATCGACACCAGAGTGAAGAAAATGGAAATATAAACGTTAATAAATATTTCACTAGTGACACTGTGATAAATAATAATCTATAAGCATTCTAATTAAATTCATTTATTTTACATAAATTATATTTGAATTCGTGACATTATTATTAAAAAATCGGTAGTTTTTGCCCCGCTCTCCCCTACTGTGTAAACGTAACATTAAAATTCTTTGTCTTGTGACCAGAGTAAATAAAAAAAAATATTAATAAATAGGTAATAATCAATTTATTCGGGTGGGAATCGAACCCATCGCCATCTCGTTTACAGGCACATGTTTGTGCCACTGTACTACGACGAACTCAAATTATTTCTACACACTCATCTGTCTTATTTATTTAACTTTCATAAAATAAAAAAAATCTATAGATATTACAAATGAACATAATATTTAAATATCTAAACTATTTAAAGCAATACGTCATATATAGCATAACCACGTCAATGTTCACACGGGAGTCGACCTCTGACCGGCATCGAACCCGGGCCCGTCGTGATTAAGTGACGCATTGCTGTAATGCCGGGCCAGTATGACGTGACATTTGTTGATGATAATGACACGTGAAACATTACTGAGATATGAGAGGTCTGACATACGTGACAGACGGATAGACTGATAGACTGAGTTCCTAGGATTTTGGTTGTGTAATAGGATAGTTAATTTTTGTTTAAATATATATTTAATAATGTTTTGCATATGAAATAAATAATGCTTAAAATATTTCTTTTATTTCACGGCGCACGCAAAAAATGAAGAAGGCAGAAAAATATTAAACATATTTTGTTCTTTTTAGCACCAATCTTAAAAATATTAAGTTTATAGGTAAAAGTTGGCGAAATCCAACGCTGTATGTTGTCTAGACATAAAGTATTAAAAAATGTGAGACGGAAATCGATCCTACGACCATCACAGCAGAATTTTCAAGATTCAAAAGTTCAAACATTACGTTTCATTTAGTGTTTTGATTAGTGCGACTATAATGTCAGTCACCTTTTCCCATTATATTTATTAGGTATAAGTTTAGTATTTAAAACTAAACGGACTATGAAAATTACACACATTAATTGTTTCTTACTAAAATTATATAATATAGGACAGTTTTTTTTAAGTAAAACTTTAAATTATATTTACAAAAGTTAAGAGTAAGTGATATATTAAAATTGTTATTGTAATAAGTACTTGTAATATATTTCCATTTTTTCTTTCCGGAAATTTTTACAAAAAACTTTAAAAATTTCTATACTTATCTCCATGGTAGCCAGAGAGAATGAAACCCCAAATATTATGGTCTCCGCATACCTGTTACGCTTCTTCGACTGTCGTCTACCTCTTTATTTATACCTTCCTCGAGATCCTTATGTTTTCTATTTTCAGCTTCAACTGGTGGAATTTAGCACTGCGTCAATTCAGTCTTCATCATCATTTGTCTAAATAATCCAAGAAAACACAAACATTCTAAATATAATCATTTTTCACGGGATTCGAACCCCCAACTTAAAGCACTTGCCACAGTCGTATAAACAAGTACCTTACAACAAATTAATAAGAAATAAACAAAACAATTAAACATAACTTTACAGGTACCAAGCACGACAGGAAGACGTTATATTAGCATTAAAACGGTCACACAATTACCTGTACCATACATACATATATACATACATACATATATATCTATATATATATACAGTATGTGTGTGATTAGTGTGTCGCCGACGACTGAATACATTAGTTCAGCTCACCTGATTTTATTTAATTAAAAACTAAACGCTGGTTGCCATTGTTGTTTTAAACGTGGTTTAACTTCTGAGGTTTACTTTGTATTCGTTTTTAAATAGTCAAGCAACTGTGGAATGGCCTATTTGTGGTCTGGAAACACTTTCCAGATCGATACGAATTGGATAGCTTCAAAAAGTGGATCTATCTTCACTTTTAAGGCTGGTAATGCACCTGTAGCACCTGGTGTTGCCATGGTGTTGCTTACTTTTTTCCTGTTGCTGCTTCTCTAACTCCCAAAAAAATATACATAATTAAAAAATACTATAAATTTAACTTTTTAATTCACACAGTGCCACCAGCTAAAAGACAATATGTTAAACTCAGTGAAATGTCTCATCCTGGCCAGCGGAGCGTGGCGTGTGCGGGAACCCTTGCTCGGTAATTAACCTGGTACGATTGTTACCTTAGATAGTGATCTTAGTAGCGTTATAAATTGAAGACTTTAAATTTTCTGATTTCTATGTGCGGTGATTTTTTTTTATCTTATCTTTTTTTTTGGTGTTAATTATTTAATCTAAATTTAGTCAAATATTATAATTTTGGTTGTAGTTTGACACTGCAATGTTTGACTGTTGACGATTGTAGTGGGTTTGATTCACGTTCGTGGAGCTAATTTATTTATTTATTTTTTTCTGGTAAGCTACCTAACTGGTAAGTACTTTGGCAAGGAAAGTCCTCAGGACACAGACACCTCAGGGTGTACTTACTGATCCGAATTGAAAAAATATTTTTATATCATCCATTATCGATATCTATTTATCGAAGAGGGCTATATGTATATACCTACCTCATTCTTACCTACAGTCATAGTAATATCAAACACTTACATTTCAGGAATCATAATATACAACTCTTAGTTATTTCTATTTTACTTAGCAGGAGAAGTCACAGGAAAAATTGTGTCTTATATAGAAAAAGACTGATTCTTCACTAGAACTACTCTGCTTACTCATCATCAAGAATATTTATAACTCCAAAAAAAGAACGCATAACGTGTTCTTCTAAACCAAAAATAAACAATTTTTCTTAATCGTAAATTGGTCTATTACTTATATTTGGCGGTGCCATGATAAATACAGTCCAAGCATTATTTATAGCGTATTCGATCAGATAGTATGGCTGTCCACTAGCGGGAACTTGGGGGCCGAATCGACCTCGTAAATCATAGCTGATAGAGGGATGTGTGTTTTAGAGTTAATTATATTTCCCAAACTCATGAAATAAATTCATATAGAAAAGATTATGTTTTACCACGTTGGTACTCGTATGTTTACTAATGTAGGAGTAGTGGATTCAAATACCGCTCTAAAATATAGCGAATGCGAACACAAAAGGTTGTGGAAATTAGTTATTCCATATTTTCATTTCCTTGCCATGCTAACGAGGCAAGGCGCGGCGTTGAGTTCCTGTGCTCAACTTGCAATATCTCCAGAATTCGATGGAAAGTGGGTAAAAGTAGCGTCTTAATGAGAACGGAGTGTTTTAACACTAGTTTCCCTAATTCCCTCTGCCTACACAGGATGTGCGTGCCTGTGAATTATATTTTAATAGAAATATATAAACAAAGATGATCTCAAAAATTCCAATTCAAATGTATCTTATAGTATCAACAATGTCGAATATGCTAATTTACCTTCAAAATAAGCGAAGTAATATAAGTGAAAGTAAATCGTTGACCTATATTGTTGTAAAATGATGAATTCTAAGCTAGTTCGTTTATGAGATACAAATGTGCATACATTTGTCTACAATCCACACAGAACGAGCTGACTAGAGATCTATTATCCTTTTGCAACAAGTTTATAGATACAATTTGAATTATTAGTCTTGGATTTTTCGACTTGTCTGTTTGTTAGTGTTTAGTGTAAAACAGGCATAGGGAACCTAAGAACCTAGTGTTACATCACTCTGTCACCATTAAATATATTTACTTTCCCCACTTTCCACCAAATTAAAAAGAGGGAGGAAATTAAATTATTAATATTAAATATTTCATTCCCTGATTGGAAATCGAACCCACAACCATGACGTTTACATTCGCCTTGTGCATCTGTACCACGACGTCCTCAAGTAAGTGATTATGAGTGACACCTCACTCCTGTTAACGGAGACTCGAAAATTAGGCGGAAAGGGTATGGTCTTGTTAACAGAGTGAAGTAATGAAAACAATTCATCCCCTGAGTGAGAATCCAATTCAGAACTGACGAGCTTACAGGCAGACGATGACACTGTGCGGCTGCGCCATGAAAGCCTCAAATAGGTGGTTAGGTAAACTTTTTCCATATAATTAACATACAAATTAAAGTTATTTTAATTTTTTTATTCGAGACCTTTCTATTACTGACTATTTTTGATGGATAACTTAAAAAAGATAAGGCTACTATACTTTTTTCAACATTAAAGTAAGTAAAGTAAGGTGAATATATTATATTTTACAGAAACCAACCCACTAATACGTACTTCGACCTCATATAATAGTAATATATTAGTAAGTATTAGCTAGTGTCGTACACTAAGCAATATTGACGTGTTCATTAGGAATATTGTTTGTGGGTGGGGCGCTGTTCGCTGGAGTGTTTCTGGTTGATTGGTGAGATTATTGGAGGATATGGTGGTTTATCAATATTTTATTTGGGTATATTATATTTTTTATGTTAAAATCTTGTAATTTACACAGTATATAAATTTTTTAAAAATCCGATACAAAGAGTTAAAACAGGGGTAAAAGTATGTATGTAATATTATCGTTTTAAAAAGTTGAAACGTTTAAGTAGAAATTTTAACTGATAAGAAAAAGAAAACATTTTATTAATTTTTTGGTGATTGTAGATTACTTCTTAACGCTAGAAAACGTCTCTTGGGGAAAATTGAACCTAAACACGGCGAGCAGAAGGCAAATTTTATAAAAAACTAAAAATCGTACGAATATTTTTAACAATACTTAAAAATTACTAGTAGTTCTAAATATACAAGCAACAAAAAGTCGTAAATGGGGCGGCGTTCCAAAGAAATCGTTACAGAAACAAATAAACCCACGATAAACTACCAGACTATCATCACATTATAATACATTCAACAAAAAGGCTATATTAAAAAAACAACATACCTTTATGAAAAGACCAAAACATAAATTCAAATGACTTGTGACCCAAAAACTCCAAGTCAAAACAACGTTGGTGAAGCAAAGGGACCTCATCCATACACGTAAGGGAGTGGAGAACCGAACAATGCCCCTAATTTTCGTACAAACTCTTGATTGATGGCCAATCCTACATCTTGGTGGACGCGAGTTTGACAGCTGTTATTACTAGGTTTATAAGTTCTGTACAATTGACCATATTAATCTAAATGGCCAGTGGACCGTAATTGGTTTATACTATTGTATTGTCTAATACCAAAATAATAGCGACGCTACTGTGATAAATGCGAGTTTTTGAAATAACTACATATGAATCACTGGATTTTGTTTTTTTATATGGTCTATCATCAATTTTGTTTAATACACTTACAACTTATTTTTTTTCTTTGTAGTTCCACGCTATATTCCGCACACAGCAGGGTAAGCAGAGGGAACCTAGAGGGAATCCGAATTCTGAAGGCATTGCCAGTTGAGTCGTGCTTGCTATGACATCATAGCGAATCTACAATTAAATTAGAAAACACAACTATAGAATATAATTCAACCAAACACGTCCAAAGATCTTGCTATTTTAATATATAGAAGCATATAAAATATACAATTTTATATTTATTCTTATATTATACTGTATTTTTATTACAGGTATTACTCAACACCGACTACCCAGTACACTCTAAGGTCGAACAACAGTACAGCTCGTAAACTACTTGCCGCATTAACCATAACGAATAAAGGCACTAAAAGCACGCCTCGGTCCCTTAGGGCCGTTTCGGCTGTCAATGCGAAAATTTAAGCTCAACCACTCCCATGCACTCCAAAGGGGTCAACCTTTTTGCCCTTTGTCTCAATTGTTGGTGTTATACACCCCAACTTCTTTTGTCTGATTGCTGCAGATTAAATATAAGAATGACAGGAGGAAAACTTTGAGGCTCACGTTTCTTTTATTTCTAACGATAGGACATGATGCTTGTAGGTTCTAGTCCCATCCGGTTAATTGAAAGCAGCGTTAGGTTCTGCAATTCGGCATACAGTTTTGGAAGACTTGTCCAAAATGGAATGCCCAGGTACGTAGGTATTTTGGTAACGAACTTGGGTAGGTTTATAAAGATATGACTTCAATATCGTTAATATTTTTATTATATTACCAACTTAAATAATATGTGTTATTTTTTTATATTTTTAAAGTGTTATTCCACAATCAAGAAAGAAACTACTTATTTAGGAAATGTTTAAGAATGTTTACGTAGCGAAATTTGTACCCGTACTCCGTCTTGGACGGTTCTACATTAGATTCATACGTTTTCTAAATAAATATTAATTTATGTGAGGTTTTCTCAATATCGTTATTTACTACTATTTAACGCACTAAGATTAATAGACCAAATGATTCAATAACAACAGAACTTAATTTCTTAACACATTTCACGTCCCTACACAAAACGATCGTCAGTTCTAATCTTGTTGTTCAAAAGAATGTCTTACCGACACTGGTGGCCATTTATCTTGTTATAACGACAATGTCTTGATGTATTTTATCACATTTAGCTCAGTAAAAATATTTACTATCATTGACCAGTGATAGAAGACCTCCCAGTTCGATTTTTAGTTCGTCTTTGTGAGATTGTTATAGGGTAGGGTAGGCCAGGGTAAAATGGCCTTGGAGGTGTCGTGACCGCGGTGTTAACGGTCATATTTGTCATCTGTCAATTTGCCTTCTATTTCTGGTGGGGCTATGAAAGGTTTTTAGTAACGTGCGGCTTTCATTTTGTCATCATTATTTTTAGATGTTTTATAATAGGTATTGACAGGCCGAAGCAATTAGTATTGCTTTTTTATTAGTAGGGTTAAAATCCAATTTTAGATTAGATCAGATTTTTGTTAAATGTTTATAGATTTTGATTGAGAATGAAGTATTTTATGGAGAGATTAATTTCAGTCTTTTTATTTAGATTTTAATTATTATTATTTTCGTATTGAATAATATATGAAAAATAAATATTGGAGCATTTTATTGTTGATGAATAAAGTTCTCGCTTTTGAGGTTCAGGTAGAGAAAATATACTATCCTGCATACAAGGTAGGCAGAGGGAACCTAGTATTAAGACACAGTGTTCTCTACTTTCCGCCGAATTTTAGAGGCATAGCGTGCGTTTCTTGATAAATTAAAATAGAATTTATAAATTTAAATAAATATTGAGCGAGTGGAAATCGAACCCACAATCAGTCATATTTACAGTCACACACACTAAAGGAAAAATATAAAAGAATAAAAATGAAGATACCTATAAAATGCAATGTTCACAATAAACACTTGTAATTGTACGTTTAAAAAAATAAATTTAATTTAAAGGTTGAAATTCCGTTGATGATAGACAGCGCTAAGGGCTTAGGGGATTCGTAAAATTACTTTTAATTAACCAACTGCCGTCAAGACGTAAACATAGTGCCGCCAAATAACAACTCTCCTTCTGATTTTGATACTAAAATTGCTTTTTTTTATCCAATTATATCTTATATATAGGATATACATAGATATTATATTACAAATACCTTACTTATATAGTATACTAGTGGACCCGGACGCGGCTACGCCTGCTTGAACTATAAAAATATTTTCGCGTCGGTCATACTCATACTATGTCGCCCGTAGGCTAGGTCATTTGGAATCAGTGACATCTCCTTAATTATTTATTAGAATGTTATACAGTAAACTATAATTTCAATCTAGATGAAATGCTGAAAGTGACTATTATATTTATTTTCATAAGGATGAATATCAAAATGTCGCGGTAACGGTCGCGTAGCGACGCGACGGTTGTTATTAACATGGCAGAATAAATTGCATGTCAAATTAGAAAGTACTTTAAAATATATTAGTTTATATGTATAATGTAATGTTATATAGCCTATAGCACTTCTGAAGAATACAGCTTTCATACAAAACAAAAACAATGTAAATCGGACCAGTATATCCAGAGATCTTAGCGTTCAAACAAACAAACAAACAAACTCTTCCGCTTTATTATATTAGTATAGATTGTTTTTACTAGTAATTATAAATAAAATATAATTTCAAAGTTACCAAATAGGGTACCCGAGGCAACCATTGTCCATAAATAACAACAACTAATAACGGAACGGGATCGATTAAAAAGTCCTCAATTTTAACAGAATAGTCCCATACTGATCTATTAAAGAGGCTGGTGGAGGCCATTACCTGGACCCCGAGGTACCCTTAATCCCTATAATTAGAGCCATCCCACACCGAGTGATTGATAGCCCAGCAATTCCAACAACAAAATAATGAGATTCTGATCGTCAAAAATGTAATGAAAAGATTATGAAAAGTAAGATTTGTCTCTTTCGTTCTGCGGATAAGATGTGACGGTACCCTTTATGTCATTTTTTAATAACTAAAATATATTAAAAGCCTAGATATTTATAATTATTTAGAATGATAAAGCATTTTTTGGTAGATAATGGACTTTTTGGAATTCACAAATTAGTATTACTTAAGTGTTTTTAAAGACTTTTTTTAATATAAAAGTAGGATAAAAAAAATATTTCACTATCACTATATTATTTGTATTTTTAAGTATTAAAATTGTGGTAGCCATTTAATTATTATGATCTTCCTCCTGTGGTTGCGGGTTCAACCCCCAAATTGAGTGCACATTAGGAACGCCTATTGTTGCGTAGAAAAACATTAAAACCATGTAATTTTCCAAAATGGATCACAATTTATCTATGAAATTAGAGGAACGTTTGAAAGATTAAGGAAAAATTCAGAATCATTTTAGATCTTAATAGTGTAACTTGGTACTGCCACTGCTTTTTGCTGTAAACTAGTTTACGCATCACTGGACATATTATTGTCTAGAGTTTATAAGAATATATAATTTTAATCAATAATTAAAACTTATATTAATAAAGTATGAATTATATTTTCTCGTCTGAAATTGATAAAAAAATACTCAGAAAGTCACCAAATATTATCTACTAAAAATATAAAAATAAATATTGATAATGAACAACGAATAAGCTATCAACTTATGAGTATTAATATAATCAAAATAATTTTAAAGACTTAAAAGACTTTGAGGCCTGTACTGCACTAGTGCGTTGTTCGGTTCCCGTTTGATTGTCGAGGCAAAGCGCGACGTTTAGTTCCACCATTCAACGTGCAATGCCTCCAGAACTCGGCAGGAATTGCAAAAAGGAATTGTCTTAACACTGAGTTCCCTCTGCTTACCCTGCTGCGTGCAAAATACAGCGAGAAGCCAATAAAAGACATATAACTCTAAACAACCATAACATAACCCAAAACAGGAAAAATTGGAATTTATCAAATTGGCCTCTAAATGTGGATTCCAAAAAAAAATCTCTAATTCCATTTAATTCTTTGTGAAAAATATAAGGGCATAATTACGGGCACAGTCCCGTGGTTAGCGAGCCAGGACAATTAGATTTTGACGGCCGCGTGATAAATGGTCTGGCTGGTTACAGTCGAGACTAAAAAACTTGGAATCGCTCTTTTATGTTATTTATTTTTTATCTATGCTATTTTGTTATTTTGTGTTCTTTTTTTAATATTATTGATTTATTATTTATATTTGATAAAAAATAAATATTATTAAGGAACGAAATTCAATAATTAAACGTAATTAAATATTTCAAATATATATTAAAACAATAATTCCACCTCCACTATCGGCTCTACAAAATCTGTGTTCCTTCAATAATTTATAAACTATGCGAACAAAGTTATTATTAAAACGGCCGTTTCCCTAACCGCGAATTATCAAATTTCTTCCACTCGCCCTAGTATTATCACATAAGTCCAAATGTCTCGAGGTATCTAACAACAACCAGAGCAAAAAGACCCCAAACTCTCCCTTATACCCTTCTAATTGTATTTAGAGAATAGGATGAAAATAAAGAGATGAGAGAGAGAGAGGAAGTTCTTAGTAAATTGGTCCTAACTCTGTAACGATTAAACGAAAATTGCAAAAGATTACAGGTTCCAAAGTAATTCGCAGATCAGTTATTATAATTATACGACTTCTAAGTTTTTAAATGCAACCATTAATACTGTAATTGTATCATTTTAAGATCACCTAAGGGTTAATGTTTCCAAAGAAGTCCATATTGGGGAGACTGAAAAAAATAGAGTTTGTCATAAATTACTCCAGATTTCTTCTTTTAATTATACCAAAAAGGAAACAAAAAATGTTTGGAAAATAGCGATATTATAAATCAGTGAAATCAGGGACGGAATTGTCTTAATGGAAATGCGATGTCCTAACATTAGGTTCCCAGGTTCCCACTACTATGTAGTGACGCTATAAAAACATATAAATATGCATTGAACTTGAACCTATGACCATATTATAAATAAAACACCTCAGCATATAAACTTTTAAAAAATAAATTGGCAATTTAAACGTTTTGTTTCCCGCTTCAGTGCGTCGAGTGACGATTGGCGTAATGTCGAACACACGCTTAACCTGTCACAGGGAGGATCGCACTTTAAACACTTCTTTAAATATTTCCCGTGGGAACTTCTAGGTTATACTATTTTTAATACTATTTTCCTGCTTCTTCGTGAAGGAATATAAAAAATTATAGAAATAGATTATAGAAAATTAATTAAATATTCATATACTTATACATAAATTCCATTTTTGGTGGATATTATTAATGTCTTTGGATATCTGGCAGTTGTGCTGTCAAAATCGAATCAAACTAGCCAAAGCCAGACTGTGCTGAGTAGATACCTAAGATATACACAGATATGAACCTCCAATCTAACTGTCGGATTAAACTCGTCAAAAATACCCAGGTGATAGGCAAAGCGCGAACTTAAACTGCCACTCAACCCGCAATGTCTCGAATTCAAACGGAAAGCGGAGAATATAGTGTCTTGATATAAGATTCTAACCTGATATATTCTGAAAAGAAATCTATTTAATTTAATAAGTTCTATAATATTACAAAAAGTCACAAACAAAACGACCATTTTCTATGCTGAAGCGAAGCGAAATAAAAAAAAGCGTAATTAGATAGGAAATATCGTATGTACTTGACATTTAGATAACTCACGCGCAATGCATTTACCTCGGCAAAGTAATTATAGCTCATACGGTGGTTCTTTCTATGACTTTTTGTTATTTAAGCGACGAGCTGGCTGTGAGAACCTAAAAACTTAAAAGTTTAAGCATTTAAATTAAATAACCTATTCTTACTGAAATATGATTTATTAATAAAATATTTTTTTTTCTTTTTGCGTCTTCTTGATTGCTTCAAATGAACACCAAAGTAAGCAGAGAGAAGAAAGTGTCGAAACATTATATTCTTTAGTCTTTTTCTAGACATTACGTATAAAAAAAAATCGACCGTCACGGTTGGTTTTACGGAATCAGAGAAAGAATTTAAATATGCATAATAATTTCGAGTGGAAATCAAACCCACAACTATCGCATATATAATTGGAACTGTCCCATTCTGCTAGTACTCCATGATTCGGCGAATAGTTTTGAGTGGAGTATCATAAACATCAGGATCCCTCTCTCTTACCCTGCTACAAGCGGGATAAAGCGTGAAACTGAAAAAACAAGCAAACTTAATAATATAATGTCACAATCCAGCACACCAGTTTATTGCCATCACGATACTCCGGAAAGACCAGGAAGGTGTCAGCGCTTTTTACACCATAAGACATTTAATTACGTTCAAAATGAATAATTCATATGCGCGCGCGCCGGAACGGTCACAGCGAGTAGCGTCTAGCGGTCGTCCAAGATTTGAAATAAAAATTATGTGGCCATTTTTATTAAACACAAGTACCCTCCTTGCTCTGTTGGTTACATTTACTGAATTAGAAAGTCGGGTTATAAATGTTATCTTTGTTGGTATCGCCTTTGTTGTTGGGGCTGGTGGGTCTAGATCTGTGCTGGGAGTTTATGGTAGGCATTGTCAGTTAAAGAGCCTTATATTATTTGTAGGGTATTTTTTGGTGTTTTTATTACCTAAATATCAAATGTCAGTCACCACACATCTGTCCTGTTATAATATGAACTTAAGAAATTAAATAACTATAATAATACTTATATTTTTTTATTGCAATGCTGAAATGATGCATCAGCCTTTTGGCGTCAACTGCTGGACATGTTATGCCTACCTCCAGGATCTTTCCATACTGAGTTTACAAATATTAACTTAATATAATAAATAAGTAGATTTTTAAAAATAAAAAAGAAACAATAATAATATAGGTAGGTATGCTTAATATTATTTAAGCTTAATAACTTCATTCATATGTATAATCATTAATTAATATTTATAAATGAATAGTGTTTGTGTTTTTACATAAACATTAAAGGAAATACAAAAAAAATGCTTTTTGTAGTGACGTCTAATAAAACTCCTTATTTACTATGTATGCCTTAATGAATATTCATAAGAACATACTTAACTAAATTAGTTATATTATTTACGATTTTTATATTTAAAAATCAGCAAAAGGAACCTATAGTAGTATAGATAATGTTAAGACTCCGTTCCCCACTTTCCGCCTAATTTTTCGAAGCATTCGTATTGAGTAGCGGAACTCAATCCGAAATTCTCTCGATGGCATATATATTATGGTATAGTTAAAATGTATCATCATCATCATCATCATCATCATCAGCCTGTCCTCGTCCACTGCTGGACATAGGCCTCTCCAATGGCACGCCACTGAGCTCGATCTTCAGCTCTTCGCATCCAGCCTTTAAAACTTATAGATACAGTTATTTAATTCACGTTAGCATTTATTAATGCTTAAAATTTGAATCCAGTGCAATCATACATTTTAGTATACCTAGCATACTGCAGTAGTTTCTTTCTACCTAATAAATGTAAAAAAAAACTACCTTTTTAGACACCTAAACAAAAAATTAGAAAATTTTTTAAAGACATAAATAAAAATATAAAAATTCGCACTAACAGAAACAGAAAAATATAACCGGCACATCTCCTCGGGCGTTCGTCATTTCGGTCGGTGTAATTTAGTTCTTTCATTTCTACCACTAGGCGCAGTGGTGCATATTTGACATTCCGTCACCGCCCCCCAAAATAAATTATAGGGTCGGAGCCCGGCGAATGCATCTGACACATATTAAAAATGCAACAAACGTTTGTATGTTATTATGAAATTATATAAAAATTTTAAGCAAAAAATCTCTATAAAGGAGATAGAGAAGCAAATTATCTTTTGAAACTTTTATTGGCTGATTTGCTACTGCCAGAATGGGGAATTTAGTTTTGATACTTTTGAGTGCATTTTTTTAGTTTCACATTTTATCTCCTAAATGATAGGATAGAGTGAGAGAGAAGGTAGAGTCAAGACACTTCGTTCCGCGCCGGTTCCTATTACACTTGTCTTTTACAGCAACGGAGTTTTTTTACTTGAAAAATATCGCACGCACAATTAACGTTCTATTTCTGAGTAGAGAATAATATTAAGATTTTTTTTAATAAATACACTAGAAATAAATTTATGTTTTTTTTTTCTAATATGTAGCGTATTTGAAATGGCATCAAAACAGTTTTGTATTAACAAAAGAAGAATTTGTTAATTTTAAATTAAAATTTTATTTTATTCCATAATTAAGTATAGCACGTAGAAATTTATATAGGCATGTTATATTAATAATTTTATTATACATTTTATAATTATTTTTACATACAAAAAATAAATCTATTTATCTAGAACACATTTCCACTCTAAAAATTATAATTCAACAAATTGATAATAAGCACTAATACCTAATAATTAATTCATTTTTAAAAAAATTAAAAGAAAATTTCAAAAACCTCACGTTGGTCATGAACCCATGAAACATTCCCATATCTCAAGTCAGTCCCCTCGGCGACGACGATAGATTTGCATAATAACCGCCTACACTCGCCCTAGGGAGATTTGTCCATTTTTTTCGACAAATTCCATTCTTTGAACAAGATTACTTGAATACTTTGCGGATTTACACTTTGTATGGCATGTTTGATTGGTTTTAGAATTAGCTGTGACATTTTTGAAGGGGGCTAGGAGAAAATTCGTGCCTTTTGCGTTTTCATTTGACATCAAACTAAGATTCAATTTTCAAAGCAGTTTTGGAATTCCGTGTAAATTTTAAACGTGGTAGGAGCCATTAAGGAGGAGAACCAAGAAATCTTAAAAATCCATGGAAGAACTCTTTATTATATTATGGAATAGATATTCTTATAAGTTGATATGGTTCTTTGATTATGAGGTTCTGAGCGTGCTAGTTGAGCACATAATTATCACTTGCCATATTATCTATCGCAACGTCGTTGTTATTAGGTTGTATAATACGAGTATATTATAAAGTCATATTCATGGGCGCATTAAGGGGGGAAGCCTAGTGGGCTGTGCCCATTCATAGCTCAAGTATTTGTAGGTTAATCGAAAAAAACAATGGTAACAAGGCAAGACAACATTTAATGCGATTTTCTAAGGACTCCTGAACCCGCAGTGTTCTGAAAATTGAGAGGTACGTATGGAATGATGTGTCTTAACACTATATTCTTTTGCTTATATAGATTACATAAGCCGGGTTATAAAACTTTTTGATTATTTCATTCTGCTTAAGAAAAAAACTCTTAAGCCCAATAGCAACAGAACCAACAATCCTTACACTGTTACAGCCACTAGCAAATACCTTACAACATTATATTTCATAACATTCGTGTTCCTTATCTTCTTTTGTGATCATTTGTGAAACGCACCAGAAATAATAAGCGTAGAATGTACTATTGACAAAAATGGCCGCTAGATGGGCACTGTGGAATAATGACTTAATAACGCTATAAAAACTCTTTCCGTCACGATATGGTGCCGTTACATCTAAATAAAGTTTGAGCTTATGTATTTCTGTATGTAATTGGAGATTAGTTATTTTTTACTGAGTTTAAAACAAGAAGGTTATGAAATGAAATTATTGAAATTGGATAATATTTGGGTATGAATGATTTTAGGTTTGTCCATAATTTTCTCCATTCTCAAGAAGTTCACTGTTTTTTCAGAATATCGACTTGCGGAAAGTAATTATTTCTTCTCTTATTAAACATCTATTTTGTCTTAAAGAAACAGAAACTCTTCTACTCTTTTATTCTTGGTTATATCATTCAAATATTTTACAGTTTTCAGATTCACAGAAAACCTAGTGTCTTACACTCAAAAAACCCAACCCGGAAAAATCTCAAATTAAAGATATTAACACAAATTTAATTAAACCCAAAAAGATAACCAGATCAGCCGTTTATCCCAATCTTAGATTGAAGACACATTTTCGCAACCACATCCAGTTCTAGAGAGCTTTACCTAATTGCCTCACGAATGCAAGACATTTTGCAACAGAGCGTTGAGGCGGCACCAACAAACCGTGACCACTGACACTTACATACTAACTACACTTACACTACAAAACACATTTACACAACTAATTCACTTCTATCATTTAACAATAAAGACGAAAATACCATAGCAGAAACCACTTAAAAATCAAAGAAGACCTTGCTTACACTGTCAGCTCGAATACGTAACGTACAGAGTATTAATATAGCTGATGATTTCATACAATTTTTTTGTTATACTGCCTATTTAGCTATGATTTCGTTACTCTGTCGTCGTTATTACATACGGATGTCACGCTCGCCGGGTTTGTCGTTCTACGACCAATAGGCAATGCAATTCAGTTATTACACAAGACAATGGAAGCTGAATATATAATAAAGTATATAACAGTATATACTATTATATCTACATATATAAAGGTTTTCTTTGTAATTTTCCGGTAGGTGGACACAACAATGGGCTCGTGGAAACAAGTGAGCACGCATTGTCTAAAAGATGAAGAGATAGGCGCAATTATAGTACATCTGTACATTGACATGGTATTTCGTGTGTTATTTAGTTTTGGAATGGATTTTATAGTAAATGGAATGTGGTTATTTTAATATGAGGCTGGTGGTCTGGTGGTACAAGGGTGTGACTCTAAACGCGATAGTTTTGGGTTCCATTTCATCGCTCTGGTAACAAGGCAAAGCGTGGCGTTGAGTTCCGCCACTCAACAAGGGATTTTAGTTAATGGGTTTAGAGTGCCTTTAACACTAGGTTCCTAGATTCCATCCACTGTTAAATAACTCTGGTTTCGCCCAAAAAATCCAAATTCCACAAATAGCAAATTCTTCAGGCAAAGGAGGCCTGGTGCTTAAACTCCATTTCCCATTTCAGCCCAATCTTCGTAATATAACGTCCATAGTGGCGGAACACATCCCCGCGCTTTCTCAACAATAACTTAATTTAATTAAAAACATAGTAGTTATTTTATACATCTTATATGTGAAATTTTGCTATGTATTTTATTAGGTTGTCATATAAATGAAGGATGTTACGCGAAGTTTCTCTCTTAGAAATAAAAATATAATCGAATTGGCATACAATGAGGTCAATCTTCATTCCAACCTTTCAACATTTTAGGAACAGCAATGAAATAAATATTAATGGTTCAACTAATAAAACCTTTATTCACGCACAATTTGTGGTCTCTTTCGATTGACGTATACGAATATTTTAATTGCATCGAATATCGATTCGAGTCGTGTTGTGTTGAAGAATTAAATCGATTTTACCTACAGGCGGTATAAGGTGTAATCTTTAATTAAATTAAAATATATATTAATGTTAATAATTAATTTCCATATTTATTTCCATTTCTTCGTTCTGGTCGACACCAGAACGAAGAAATGGAAATAAATATGGAGGCAAGCGCGAAGAGCGCGGCGTTGAGTTCTGCCATTAAACACGTAATGCCCCTGGAATTCGGCAGAAAATAGGGAACGAAAAGTTCCACTAAGTTCCCTCTGTCTACCTTGCTGTGTACGGGATACAGCGTGATTTAATTTTAATTTTTAATTTTAATTTCCATAATTTTCTATCTATGATATTTTTAACTTTTAGCGCCCATTTTAAAAAATATCCAACCTAAAGTCAACCACTAAAATTGACGACCAAAATCAAGGAACCACTCAAAAGCAATTCCAATTAATGGATTTGTCATCGTTATTAATTTTATAGGAATCGATGCGAGCGGCGAACGTAAAGAGGCATTTTTTTTTATCAACTAAAATTGACATTTAATAGACTAAAGAACTAGTGACGACGTATGGACCGGTGACGGTCAATTGATTGACGAATCGCGTGACGAATCCGAAATGGGTGGATTTCTTCTCTGTGTAACTCTTGGAGTCGCGCTCTTATGTGGGGCTAGTGATCGCTGGTTGGTAAAGCAGGTATTATAGTATGGGACTATTATTTAACTTATATTGAAAGGAAGTAAACATAAGTGAAAGATATGTTTTTTTTCAGGCTGAATCCTGCATATAGCAGACAGAGGGTAAGACACTTCGTTCCCTATAGAAACATTGCAGGTGGAACTTAAGTCTGTACTTTGTTTTATTTTACAAGGAAGGAAGAGAAAACAACCCATTCCCACGAGTCAGAACCGAACCCACAACCTTCACGTCTACTATAAACCATTGTATGGCTGCGTCCATGTAAGATATTTTATATTTTCTAATATTTTTTTCAAAGTTATTTCAATTAACAAATCTTAAGCTAAATGAACATTCATAACAAGTTGAGTATATAAAATCACGTTTTACGTCGTAATTAAATAAGTTTTGAGTTGTTTAAATACAATAAACAACCAATTACTTATTTTTATTGCCCGTAAGAAAAAAAATAAGAAAAACTTGACATTGGTACATAATACCTATATATTATATTTTTAAAGTAATTATAAATATTTAATATTTCACATATAACTCGCTGTTTTAGCAGCCACAGTGGAAGTTGTAAAAGTTGTAGCTAACAGCTCGAAGTTCTCACGACAGATCGCTGATGGCTGACTTGTTCATTATTATTAAATCGATTTTATTGAAATATTTCCATCGGGCCGCCTTTGATCTCGTTGTGTCAATTTCTTTTAATCGATATATCGGCGTTTACTAGTAGAAAAAGTGACTGTATCGAGTAATTAGTGATGTCCATTCGATTCTAATCGATCTTTTTTAGTACTGAAACGAATTGTCTGTCATATTTGAATGTTATTTTGGGCATTGCCTGGTCGCTAATTTAAGATGTAACAATTTATGATGAAATTTTATGATTCGAATTATTAAAAGATGTAGTAAAACCGTACTCAGAGACAATTAGCGTTTAATTATTATTAAATTTTATATTCAGAAACAATTAAATATAAATTAAGTTTCTAAGAACGGATGTAAATATTAATAATTCAAACGTATCTAAATACAGTTTTTAGACTAGTGTGAATGCACTAACTAATTATATTTACCCATTATGTATAGATAATCGTAAAAATTCACAAAAATAATATTTATTACAATACTTTATTTATCAATAGAAAACAATAAAAATATAATATCCAAATTAGATAAAACTAAGTATTAATTTTAAATTGATTTACCTACATACATTCTATAATCAAAAGGAACCTACATCATTATTCTGTCCTCCAATACCACCAGCCTTATATCAAATACCGACACCAATAATATATGACAACTATGACATTGACACACGAACTCGAACATCCGCTACCAAAATCTACCTTTTAATTTATTTAATACCCGCCTCTAATTATAGACAATCATCAAGGAACGTGACGCCTCTGACATACGAGGTAATCTTTTGTACTCCCATCATGTTTTGCTTTAGGTAACCTTTCAATAACTATTGTAAATGGAACCTCGACTTCCACTATAAGGTTCCTACTTCTGTAGTAGTCTATTAGATGACGAGGTTCATCTTAGACTGGTCTTTTCCACAATTGTCGAAGAACTGTAATCAGTCGTAATAACAGATTTGATAATCATGATTTTTCGTCATTATTTTTTTTGTTAACAATATTTTTGATGTTTTTTCGGCCAATGTCAAAGATCTTTGATATTGACATTATAGAAATACTAGCTATGCGTTCGTGGCTTTGTCCGCGAACTAAAACCAAGACAGCATTCGTGTTTTAGGATTTAGTATGTACCAGAGACTAAAATGCGGCTTTTCTCACTATATTTTTGATAATATTGATAATATTTTTTTAAAAGTACCCTATATCCTTTCTAATACCTTTAAGAAGTGATAATCCGTTAACTAGTTTTGGCGTTAAAGCGTAACAGACAAACTTACATTCACATTTATAATATCAGTATCAGTATATTTATAATCATTTTGTCCTTCATAAAAACGAATCCTGTTTATGTTTTTATTACTTAAAAGATTGAAAATAATTACAATGTGACAAATTATTTTGAAGTTCCAACGCGGATCTACGTGTTTTTTTTCGTTAACTAATATTTTATAATATTTTCTTCCAATTAATTGCCGCTAATAATATGTCTTCATTAATAAAATCTATTTTGATATGTATGTATATTTATTTTAATGTATTTGAAAACGTGACAGACTCGTCTGTTAAGACAAGAATATATGCCACTAGAAGGATTGATTTATGTATTCTAGAAATGTATGAACTATTGCGTATTGGATATTACTTTGTTTTTTTTGCAAAATCAGTGACATTTCACAATTATTTTTTTTTGTATCTAGTAAAATAGAATAGTAGTGTTAGAAATAATGACCATAGAGGTTATATAAGAACGACTCTAATTAATGGCTGGTACTATTTAAGGCTGTCAACGGCGACCGAAAGAGGAAGATCGCTAACGTCACTCTGCTCGATGAATTCTTTAGAATCGGATATTGTTATTAGACTGCTAGATAATTCCCTTTAGTTGATTAATAATTATTTGATGCCTTGTTTTAATTCATTACTTTTCCAACTTTATTTAATATTTCCAATAGTTTCTTACAGTAGTATATATTTAAAAAGGAACAACTATTAAAAATTTTGCACTACAAACTTGAAAAAAAAATAGATTAAACATTAGATGAAAACTGGACACCAGAATGTTTTATTACAAAACCTACCGTAAGACACTCCGTTCCCCATGCCCTGTCCGATTTTCGAGACATTATATGCTAAATGGCGGAGCTCAACACCGCGCTATGACTGGTAGTGAGAATCAAACACAAAACCGTCGCGTATACCTACTACTCCTATATCATATTTTAACAAGGAGAAATAGTTACCGCATATAAAACCAATAAATAATCAATCGCTATTGTACTCGTAGTGCAGCCGACGGCGCTGTCACTGGGTGGTATCAGTTTTTGAATAATAATTGAGTAGGTTCAAAACAAATGTCCTTTTGTTTTGGTCTAGTTATTCTAAGGTATACTGAATTATATATATTGCGTATATATAGCGAAAAATGAAAATATTAAATATTTCAGTACCTCGAGTGGGAATCGAACTCACAATCTGTCACATTTACAATGCCCATTCAATTATTTCACAAGTTATTTTTTTATTTTTTGTTTGGTTTTCTATAATTTTCCATAGTTAACATTTTGCACGCTGATAAACGATTTTTATTGCTCCTAAGTCTTCTTGCCAGAAAGAAATAAAAAATGAGATTATAGCATCTCCCTTTAGCTTGCTAAATATAATTTATAAGCATCATCAATTCATTTCTAGAACATACCTTCAAGGTGGCACTAGTGGAATCATTAAGAATTTAATTAGGTAGAATGATGAATTCAGACAGTATAGGTGAGTGTCAATGCACTACGAGTATATTTAATAGGTTCTCTTTAAACCTCCACATGAGTCGCATGTCCCAGGCTCAAGTCCTCTGAACTCCTCACCATGCAATGTCATGGGCACCAGCACAGTAAATCATGGAATGCTAAGCAGTCTCTCTCCATTAATTTCAAACAAAAACGCCATTAGAATTCTACACGCGATATTTATCTTAGACTTATAATAGAACCCATACCTATACCCAACATACATGGCATATAATTGTTGCTTATAAATAACAAGACTGGAGGAGGCTATCGTGGATGGAACAATCGCTATTGTGGTCCGCTGCCGGCGGCAAGTGCTGGTTCGATGCCCGGCTGAGTTACGAGGTATCCAAGCTAAGTATACGTTAATGACAATGTGATTTTATTTATGTTTGTTGCTTATTTTGAATATTTTTCTACTAGTAGTTTAAAAAGGGAGGATTAATAGATTGGGTTAATACGTATCTTATATGGACAGAATAAAAGATAATTTAAAATATGAGTTATATATTCAGATAAGCTTAAATATTGATTTTTTTGATAATACTAGTTTAATAGATAAACATTGATTTTAAATATTTGATCTTAGATTATTTTAAATCTACTAGCTACTTAGAATTGTTCAAAGAAAACATGTTTTTTGTATAGAACTGCTTATTACAAGCTGTAAATGAAAAACATACATATATTCTGAATATTATATGTATATTATTAATTATTTTTTTAAGCTTCACGCTGTAACCCTCACATATCAAAATAAGCCCAGGTTGGGCGTGCTATAGCGTGAACCAAAATATTTAATACATTTAAGTTTAAATTCATAATTTTTAAATAGTACCCATTAACGAGATGCAATATCTATGAACTTTGACTAAGTTGCAAATAAATCCAAGCCTATCTAAGGCCCTAAGCACATGGTGAAAGTTCGCATTCGCACACGCCTCGAGGCTACGACCTACGCTGGTCGCCTTATTCTGAATAGATGATAAAATTAATACTAAATATAAAACATATAAATTAAAAAAATCCTTTTTGCAATAATTAACTAAAAATGTCTTTAGTTATTGTTATTTTACGAAAGCTAACGAAATATATTATGTACGGAGCTATTAACCAAACTTTTAAATACACGAGTCTCAATGTATGGTTGGCTGATGAAGCTAGTAATGCAAGTTCTACTGATGAGAGAGATGGTTTCGAGGCAGAAAATGGAGAATGTGAGAGAGAATCTTGAGACAGCAACTTTTCTACTGACAACAACAAGTTGGGTACGCGGCGACTTGTCACCAATATATTTAAATGGATATAAACACCAGCGATTGATTATTTTATTAAACAAACGAGTGAGAATTTTGTCTAGTTGTTTTTTATTAAATTACACGTAAAAATACTCTTAGTTTATATTTGTACTATCATAATATTGACAGATTATTTAATATGAGAAGTTCTCATTAGTAAAGTTACTTCAACACTGACACTTCGTCCCCATTTCACTTACACTTCACTTCCCCACTTTTAGCCGAATTCTAGAGGTATGGCATCTAGAGTAGCGTAACTCTATAATAAAATTTAGTAAATTCAACAATATCACTAAATAATATCATCATCATCATCATTATCATGATCAGCTTATCCTCGTCCACTGCTGGACTTAGGCCTCTCCAATGGCACGCCACTGAGCTCGATCTTCAGTTCATAATATAATTTAATGAAAACCTTATTTCCTTAGAATAAGTCCACCAGCACCAAGTGCATCACCCACAAGCGCAGTGGACAAGCGATAGGCCATTAACGATTTATGGCGAACAGATTGCTATCATTACGTCTCTAGATTATGTTGTTTCAATACATTATTAGGTCTGTTGCTGTTTTAAATTATTGTATTATATTATTTTAAATAGATTTTTTTTTCTTATTCATTGTTTCGTTTTCTTTAAATATTGCCGTTAGATAGTTTAAATTTTAAAGCAAAAATATTAATACTTGTTGTATTGTGACATTTTAAAATTATCTTCTCTGGTTAAGAAAGCAGTTTTCCTGCATAGCAGGGTAGGCAGAGGAAGAAGGTATTTCGTCCCACACCATCTGTTTAACTTTCGACATGTTTCGTGTTAAGTGGTGGTATTTACCGCCGCACTGTGTCTACCTGAAAGCATGGAAATGAAAAGAAATAACCATTCCCTCGAATGCTGAGGATCGAATTTACAATTGCCCTCCACTGTGTTGAGTCATGGATCTACCAAAATTTTGTCTAAATACACCCTTGAAACAAAAATAATAAAAATTAAAAATGTAAAACATGTTTTGTATGTAAACCATTTTTAACAAATTGAACCTATAAACCGTCGTACACATTGAAACTCTTACCAACTGAACCACTAATTCAAATTTTCTCATAAAAAATATTAATTGACAGAACAGAAAACTCAATCAGTCGACCTGATCCCTACTAACTTGGTATCAGCACTTCTTTTAATTGCGGCCCGATGAAGCGGAGCTAATGCCGCCCCAAAACTTGGACTTTGGGGTCGATCAATAAAAGTTAAGTGACTGTCGTACTTTGCCGGATTTTCCTCTGCCCGTACTTTGTAAGTTAATTGTTTATTTTTATTTTCTTTGTTGTTAATATATATACGGAGTCAGCTTTGCTGATGGATCCGCAATGGAGAGATACACAGAATGGCAAGTACTAGCGAAGATGTCACGGTGAGAATGAACCGTGCTTAGCTGGTTTGGGCACGTCAATCGAATGAGTGATGAAAGAATGGCCAAAAGATCTATGATGGAAAAGTGAGCGATATGAAAGGTAGAGAAAGACCTTGGTTGATCTTCTAAAACACAGTATCAAAGATACTGGAGGAAAGTCACGTAAAAAGTATGAGGACCCCTCGGAGGGCATGTATGAAGAGGTTGATGACAGTGTCCGAGACGAAAGAGGTATGTAGCGACCGTAGCGTTTGGCACTCCGTTCTCTCTGACTATCCCGCTAGGGATAAAGCGTGAAGTTAAGTAAGTTAATTTATACAAATGATAGTTTCACCACGTTTCGACTCAGACCATTTTCCACTGCACCACGACGGGCTCAATTAAATTAAATATTGTTATTTAAGAAAATCACATGTCTTGGGTAAATAAATAAAAATAATCATAACTATAACATAAAATGATTTTTATTGATAAAAGTTAGCATTTACATATTTTGTCACGGTCGAATGCATTTAAAACATACATAACAGTAAAAAAATCACGAACGATATTGACCTTATGTTAAGTGTGCAACAAAATTAGATAAAATATAACAATTTGTTAGAAAAGCGTGGGAAAAATCATATGAATCTATCTTTGTATGTCTTAAAACAAAATATTATATAATTTATATTTATCTTTTTATCGTGAAACTATATCTAGGTAAGTTTAAGTAATGTTTCTGTTATAGACTAAAATCCTACCTGGAGAAATATTTAAATCAAAAATTAAATGTCAATCAGCTTTATCCCGCACACAGCAGGATAGGCAGAGGGAACCTCGTGTTAAGACACTTCGTTCCCCACTTTCTGCTGAATTCTGGGGGCATTGCGTGAGTGGCAGAACTTAACGCCGCGCTTTTGCCTCGACACCAGAGCGAAGAATTGGAAATACTGATAAATTTAAATAAATATTTCATCACCTCGAGTGGAGATCGAACCCACAACCAGTCGGTTTTACAGTCACCCTCTGCGCGACTGGCCTGTATATGTATATATATAAAATGTAAGTATAAACAAGAAAAGGGTCGGTCCGTCTATCAAGCGCCTGTAATTACCTTTCTCAGCGCGGCGAATTCTCGATGTCACGCCATATGTCCCGGGCGGGACGCGGGACGTACTGCAATTATAACTTAACTAATGGTTATGTTTTCTTTGCGTTTCGCCAACTTTGGGGAAATTGTGTTGTGTTATTGAGTTGAGTTGAGTTGTATTGAGTTATTAGTAAGTTGTGATTGTTTTGAGAATATTTTCTTATAATATGGATATTAGAATCTACTGAAAGTTCTAAGTGATGCGTCAAAAATTGGTAAAAAGAATAGAAAAGAACACGTAATGTTACTTAAAATAAATAAATAAATCAGCTTCACGCTGTATCCCGCACACAATAGGGTAGGCAGAGGGAACCTAGTGTTAAGGCGCTCGTTTCTCACTTACCATAAAAAAGATTAAGGCAATTTTTAATCCAACATAATTTTTAATCCAGACATCCAACATAATATGGTATACGAAAATTATGAATAAGAAATTATAGTTCTTTTTGTTTTTAGCTTCACGCTGTATCTCGCATATAGTAGGATAAACAGAGGAACTCTGGGAACCTAATGTTAAGACAGTACTTCCATTAGAACACTTCTGTCTCCCAGCTATTTCTGCTTGCTTTCAAAAAATATAACACTACGCTTAGTAGTTTCACCTGGGGCAGAAAAAAATCCTTTCCCATATAAAAACAGTCACGTACGTAACAAATATTGTGGTAATTTATATAGTAATATGTCATCGCAATCCGGCCCTGGCGTGTCCTCTACACCCCATCGGTTAATGTCTGAAGGACATGTCTTGAGTTTATTTACGGTGCGGTTATGGTGAGAAAATATTTGTTGTTATGGAAAATATTTATTTTCTTACTTATTATTTATAAATGAAATATTCTTTCTTTCTTGTGAGAGAGTCAAGTATTGGGACTATAGATTAATTTATTTTGTGGAGAAAATAAAGGATACAAACTGAGAACGCGACGACTGTAGGTTAGATTGCAACTCCATAGATATCCTCGTTCTCAATACCTGTTATATAGAAAATGGGGAACCGAGTATCTTAACATTAAGGTTCCTTCTGCATACCTTACTTCATGCAGGATACAGCGTGAAACATTAAAAAAGAATGATTTTAATCCTGAAAGAGTGAAATAGGGGATAAAAGTTTGTATGGAAAAATCTTTAAAGCGACACCGATTAATATAAAATTTAAAATTAAGACTCTTAAAAATATTTCATTGAACATTTTATTAGAATTCACCCCCTAAACTGAGAATATTTTCAAAAGTTAAGCGAATCGCTCCCCGCTTTACCATACCAGCGGGCTTACCCTGAACAGCCGACCTTTTCCACCTGACTCGATTTACTCAGCGACGGCCGCTATCGGGTTTTTCTTGCACTTTCCTCGTGTCGTGCTAAATTGTATGGAAGCTCTCACGTTTGTATGTGTACTGATTTTGTATGGAGATAGATTAATGTTGGACGATATATCTAGGTAAGGCTTGTTTGTGGTTTTGTGAATTAGAATTGTTATTATTAATTTATGGACTTTAAATAGTTGGAATTAAACAGTTCTACAATTGGGTGTGACTGTAACGGAACGGTTCTGAGTTCGCGCAATGCCTCGAAAAATGGCGAATAATGGACAACGCCTTAACACTACGTTCCCTCTGCCTACCCTGCCATATGCGTGATACAGCGTGAAGATGATTTATTTATTTCATACCTAAAGACTGAATGCCACAGTTAGCTATAACAGATATAGCTATATCTGTTCATTTGAAGAGGGGTGTGACGTGACAGGAATGCGATCCAGCCGGAAGTACTCCAAATACCGGACACTTGCCATCTTCCGGAGTTCTGAGATTTCATTACAGTTTGCAGTTACAGCATTTGATGTTTGTCCAATAGGTATGCCTAATAGCATATTATTTGGAGCAGTTGTGACGCAGTGGATCAGGGTCAGAATTGTCAGGGCGGCGGTTTTGTTTTCGATTTCCATTTGGGGGGAATGACATATATTTTTTTATTTGCTCTGGTAGCAGTAATAAGTGCAGTATTGTGTCCCGCCATTCAACAGGCAATGCAAAATTGATAAATAATGGTGATATGTTGGTTTTTACTACTAGATTTCCTTTGCTTACCAGCTAAATGTAATATTTTAATAATATATATATATTGTGTTGATTGGCGGATCTCAACGCCGCCCTTTGCCTCGATACCAGAGCGAAGAAATGAAAATACCAATTTAAATAATTATTCCATTTCCTCCAGTGGGGATCGAACCCATAACCAGTCACTTTTACAGACACACTGTGCCTCTGTGGCACGACTGGCCTCGAATTAATACAATAAAATTCAAAGGCACAGAAAATAAATCAATTTAATTATCGATAATCCATCATCAATAGAATTACAAGTTATATGAAGAGGCGAAGATGGCCAGGGTCTCCATGCCGTTTGCAGTAGTTTCGCAAATATTCGTCACGATTTAACCAAGATACCAGCTGTTAATAGCTTAAAGGGTTTTAAATAACAATATGGCCACGCCCACCGCTTGAAATGCATATCTGAATAATCTTTCTCAGGGATGCTTAATGGTTGAATGTTTCGATTAATTGAAGTTAGTCTTTTCAAGGTTTTTTTATAGAGAATTTTATTGCCCTTCACTGTAACGCCACATGCATGTAAGACGTTCTCTTTTGATTGAAAAATTTAGTTTTATGTTATTTTTGAGTTAATTTCTGGTTTAGGTATTATTCTTGCTTACGGGAATGATAATTATCATTAATTCTTCGCAATGGTAAAAAGACAAGGCGTGGCGTTGAGTTTCGCCACTCACACGTGTCGAAAATTTTGTGGAAAATGGAAAATGGAGTAAAATTTTGTAAAGGACGGTATTTAATTGCTATATATATTGCTGAAACAGTGAAAACGAGTGTTACTTAGTCCATTCTAAAGGGATCCTAAAGATCTAATACCTATGATACCCACTTGACACAAATCCCAGACACTGTTTCGACCTCAAAAATATTAATATCTGTATTCGAATCCATACTAATATATTCACTTCCTGTAACTGCAGTTATCTTCATATCAGTTAAATACAGAAGATAACAATACTAAGATGAACGCTAAACAATCCCTCAAGTACTCTAACATTTCTACGATAATATGACGTTTATTTTCAATACGTCTCGAATTCTAATTAATTGTATATCAAATGTAGCGAAGCTTCAAAGGAGCCCGGGGCTTCGCCCACGCGGATGCGTTAGAGTCGCCCGCCTTACGGTGCTTTCGGACTTTGAAATGGATCTGGAGAGCTTTTATTGTGATATGTTAGATATTCTTGTATAATATGTTAGTGTTATTCTATA
>JAEBDU010012678.1:0-49046 GCA_016802625.1 Heliconius numata | reverse complement strand
TGTCAATATTTTTTCACTCGATTAAAAGGTAATTTCTTCGAGTGGTTGCGAGTTATAAATTATATGGAGATTTAAATATTAGCTTCTGTTAGCGTCGGTGTGTTGTAAATGCGTTTTTTTATTTTCGTGTTGTAATTTTTGTAATTTTAAGGAATTCGTTTAGCTTTAAGTTTTTAAAATTATAATATGTTATGTGGCTTTTTTATGAGATGTTATTTTGAATTATAATACAAGGGAGGCCAGTCGTTGCGCAGGGGCAGAGAATGACTGTAAGTAACTGTGGGTCCGATTCTCAGTCGAGGAAATGAAATATTTAATTAAAATGATATTTCCATTTCTTCTTCCAAAAGCGCGGCGTTGACTTCTACTCAACACACAACGCTTCCAAAATTCCGTGGAAAATGGGAAACAGAGGGTAAGTAATTACTAGATTCCCTCTGTCTTTCTCTGCTGTGTGCGGGATATAGCGTGAAGCCTCCCCAGATAACCTCAAATTAATTAAGTATCTTTCATGAGACCCTATATATAGTTATTTCAATTCTCTTATAATCTGTCTTTAAACACTTCTTTGGTAAACCATTCCTTTCCTTCTCATTCACAGCCAAGCCTATCAACAATAGAGTCAAACCGCCGACTCTATCCACATTTTCCGCATTCACCGATACCTAGCTCCTAGTCAATTACACCGACAGTCCACAAATCGTAACAATTGGAATTTACAAACATAGTTTATGTCTTTATTCATTAAAAGGCCATTCTAATTAAAATTTCTTCAATCCTGTTGCCCGATAAATTGTGCGCGGGAGCTTGTATAAGTCGACGCGGGTTTTACTTTTGTTTCTCAACATATTTGTACGACATTAACACTTACCGTGCTGGCGCGGACAATGCCGCAAAGGGACGAGCGATTTGCGGTCGAAGTTTCGATATATCGACAATGCTACACAATAAATGTATCGACATTCGACTCGGGTACTATATTTTGAACTGATGCAATCTTTTCCTTGGTATGGGGTATCGTTTGTTTAGATATTTTGTTGGCTATCGTAGGTTGGGTAGTGATGTATCGCTATGTTCGTTTGGAGAAGCAGAGAATAGTGTTTACGTACTTAGTTTTTGTACAATATTTAGACCATATGTATTTTTACTCGGGAAAATTAAATACATAATATTTTCATTTCTTCGCTCTGGTTTGAAGGCAAAAAAGGCGACGTTGAGTTTCTCCACTCAGCACGCAATGCCTCTAGAAAACGGTGGAAAGAAGGGTGCGGATTTCTTAACATGAAACTCCCTCAGCGTACCCTGCTGTATAAGGCATACAGCGTGAAGCGACAAAATAAAATTACACATAATTTTTTTTCGCACGTGATTTAAAGCATTTTATTGCAAAATCTTAAAGCCACATTAAGATGTTTTTCTTTAACATAATATCTAAGTATAACAAATGTGATTAAATATATTTCATAATAAATTATTGCCACATTTGGAGCACTGCAAAGTGATTTTTAAGTAAACTAATTAGTATTTATAAAATCTGTAAAGGGAGTCGTTGTTTCACTTAAAATACGTTTTTGGATTAAATTTATTTCGGTTTGTCAATTTATAAATTATATTATATTCATTTTAGGAACTTATCTACGTAATGCCAAGCTTTGACAGCTTATTTGTGGTGTTTAAAAAAACATTAATTCTTTATTTTATTTCTTATTTAATGTTCAGAAATTATTAGTGTTGTATGGCGCAGTGGAATCCTATCGCAAAAGTTTTGCAGTGGTTTCGGGTTCGAGTTTTGCAAAAGATACCCATGTGGTTTGATTGTATTTAAAGAGAAAATAACCTTATATCAACTTTGTCTATCACATATTTTTTTAGATTCTTGCTGCGTATCCTACAAAGAGTAGGCCAAAATTTTGAGACATTGCATGTCAAGTAGCGGTACTCTACGCCGCAGAGCGTGGAAATTAAAAAATATATATATTTTTCATCCCAGTGGGAACCAAACCTAAAATTAAGGTGTCACGCTTATAGTCACACGCTGTGCCGCTATACCACCACGGCCCTATTTACAATACATTTTAACTATAATCTTATTTTACTAAAACAAATATTTGTCTTGGTTTCATTGAATATGGTTAATAAGCACAAGCTATGTAAGTACAACTCTTTATGACATTTACAATATCTTAAAAATTGAGAATAACATAGAAAATAAGTATATAAATAGATTCGTAAGCTTGAACGGAAGTATCATAGTAATTTCAATTCACGTCATTTTCGCACTTTCCGTTACTCATACTCGATCGTGATGCATTTAAGGTATGTCTGACAAATCATGGTATTTGACGCCCTGATGCTCACTGGAACAGTGCCTGTTTTTTTACATTGTGATTGTAGGTTCAATCTCCATTCGTAGAAAAGTTTACATTTTAAAATATTTGTTTACGCAATCTATAAAGAAAATTTAGCGTTGGGTTCCGTCGCTCAATAGGCAGTCTCTAAAAATGAGGGGAAAATTAATAACGGAGTGTTTCGACTCTTAAGGCTAGATGTTAGGCTTTTTGTTTACTTCCCTATATATGGAAGATTTGGAAACTAAAAACAAGATACATTTATTATATTAATTTAAAATTCAATTAGACTGTATAATTATTATCATTGATTATTATACAAAGGTTAGTTAATTCATAAGCATCAGATAATATTACAATGGCAATGTGACGCAGGTGTTTGAATATAATAACGAAACGCGCCATTTTCAGGCATCAGCCGGTCGTCGAACCCGCACTCTGACGAATAGATCGCTTTGTTGTCACCATGAGTTGAGAGGACACTTGTGGAATATTAATTATAGACAATCTTTATACAAAAATATTTTTTAAAACTAATGTCGTTGTGGCGCGATTAATTGGCGAGGCCTCTACCTCTTCCCATTCGAGGCAATTTTTTTTATTATAAATCTTTCTTTTCGCGCATATGGACAAAGTGAGATGCTAGACTAGTAGAGAAATAAAAACAAATAAATATATTCCTAAATCAATATATTCCTAGATCATATTTTCAGCACATTTAGAATTGATTTTTCCATAATATAATAGGATGAGGTTAAAAGTAATTGGGGTGAAATATATAAAATCACAATTGGCTTATGATTTTTATATTACATCATATTTGCGAATTTTGTCTTGAAATATTTCATTCTTTCAATGTGGCGTCTCCCTTTTAATAATT
This sequence comes from Heliconius numata, assembly GCA_016802625.1. Classification (NCBI taxonomy): domain Eukaryota; kingdom Metazoa; phylum Arthropoda; class Insecta; order Lepidoptera; family Nymphalidae; genus Heliconius; species Heliconius numata. The sequence goes on along the minus strand of JAEBDU010012678.1, from coordinate 45,818 downwards.
TTTTTTTAATGATAATGTTCAGAACCTTTGTAAATTTAATACACAATGTAACAGATTGCTGTTTGAATTATCTTGCGTTCAAGTTTACCTTCTAAATTTATTTTTTGTGCAATAGAAGCTTTTGGGTTGAAATTATCTAAAAAAACCTAATAATTTGTCTATATATTTATAGCAATCAAGCCAACTTCTTTTTCTGTTCACAATCAACAGGCAATCCAAATGGCCAACGAAAACAACACAGATGCAACGATGACATCGTTCGAGCAATTCCTATATATATATATATACCGTTTACTTAACTATTAATTATCACGATACAAAATAACAGTATCTATTAGTTTTTCTATAAAATAACGAATATATATACAAATAAACTAATGGTGGTCCTACAGTGGCACATTGAATGGCATTGCGTCAAACGGCACATGCCCCTTTTGGCGAGGTATGCGGCGGGCGATTAGAAAGTGTATACACATACAGTATAGTGCGGCGGAAATCACTTTTTCAAGCGTGTTTCATATTAAATGTATATAGGTACGAATAACATATCAAAACTATGGTCTGTATATGTCCAAATCTATTAACAGATTAGGATCTGAGGGATTGACGCGTGAATTATTAGTTTCGCGCCACAGATATCGACAGTACCTATAGATTATTTCAACATTTGGTTGTTGGTAGTCTTGTTGAGTGTTATGGCTTTATTATATTGTTTCTGTTTCTTATGTTGGTAGTGATTAGTGTTTTATAATTAATCTTTATATTTCTTAAATTAAACAGTATAAAAATTTCGACGTAGCGCGATAAGAGCGTATGCCCCATTTGGTTATAAAGCTTGGACGTTTTTCAAAAGGATACGAGTTCTATTTTATTATTTTTTAAATATTTTACTTTAATATTTTCCTTTCCTTTGTATGTGAATAATCATTTAAATGTACTTATATAGACATGTGCTAGAAACTACGTCACGGGTTGCCGTAGACCGCAAAGGAACCTACAACCTTCGCTTTTACAGTCAGACGCCTGCCGCTGCACCTCGATGCCCACAATCAAAATGATGTCTGAACATTATGCACTTATAAGGAATATGGAAACGTTATAGTGCATGTAAGTTATGACGTTATTGACGTACCTACTTCATCGTTGTGACGGGAAATATTTACGATTTATTTTAATTTATTTTACTCCTGTATGAAATTCAAATAAACGAAGGCCATTTTCAATACAACCAATTTGTTCCTATACCTATTTAGGTTATTAATTACCTTTTACAAATTAATAACATAATTATACTTAGATACATGGGCGTAAGAAGGGGGGAGGCCGGGTGCTCCGTGCCCATCGCAACAACAAAAATACTAACAAAAAATGATCTGAAAAATAAAAAAAAGCATTTAAATGAACATAAGTCTGTTCAAAGGTAAGAACTTAGGCTAATGCTTAGAACCTAACATCGCTTATTTTATTTATCTATATTTAACTCTGGTATTTAAAGCACACTTCCATTTTTATACTCTCGTCTCCAAGAGCCATACTAGCGAAGCGGAAGAAAGGATTAAAATAATAGTGTTGGTTAGTACGCCTCGCTGTCTGCTGTCGTATCTAGAAAATAGATATAGTAATAGAGTCGCATCTCTTGGCCTTATTGATATACTTAATTTTCATTTTATTGTGTAAAGTAAAATATTATAAAACGATTTATTCTTTACATTAGTTTTTTTAGTGTTACCTACCGTAGGGTACCTACATGTGATGTGAGTTCAAGCTCTCGCTCTCGCTCTCTCTAGCAACAAACTTCTCTCTAGCTAGAGAGAGGTTACTTAACTTCTGCAAACTATAATAATGGGAAAAGTTTCTGGGAAAAGGAAAACCGGCGGTAGAAGAAAGTCATGGCTAAGGAACATCAAAGAATGGACTGGAATTAAAAACGCCGTAGATTTAATTCATTTGGCTAGGGACAGGACCAAGTATGCGAAGTTGACTGCCAACCTTCACTAGTTGGAGAGGCACTTTAAGAAGAAGAAGAAGAAGCTAGAGAGAATGGAGCGCCACACGCTGCGGTCCCTGCACACCTCTTTCGCCTTCTCCACTGTCATCAACCTCTTCATACATACACTCGGGGTCCCGTAATTTCTACATGACCATCCTCCAGTATCATCGACATGTGGTAGTCGTAGAACCGTGACCATTTAGTCACTTTAAAACTAAGTAGTTGAAATCGTTACAGCTTATGTAGATATATATTATATGTATGTATGTTGGTTCTCAGATGGCTTTAAGCGGTAATTAAATATATGTTATATAAAGGAAAAATTAATTATCAATTAGTAATAAATATAGGTATTTACGTCACATTCGTTATAACATTTGGTACGTAACTTGAGAGCGCAACTGTTTTCCGACCAAGGGCCAATTTTTTCCAAAATGTTTAAAAAATAGAGTTAAGTGAAGTTAAGAGTAAAATTCTGTAAAAAATATTTCAAATGAAACCTGAACTCCGTAGAAAATAAATAGGGAAAAACTCCAATAGTTAGGATTACCAGTTGGAATCCATTTAAAATTTACAGGGAAAAAAATAATTTCTATGAAAATATTTAATTGGTTGAAGTCAGGAAAATTTGTTAACCCGTTTGGTCTCTACAACTCAACATAGAAACAAACATACATACATACATCGGCTGATGAACACATTACTCTCATTTGTACCGCACAGTCGGGTAAAAAGAAAGGCTACGTACATGGGTACGACTACTAAGACTACTATAAAGCTTTTGTCATCCAAAAGTGTAACTATTACTCTTGGTGTCCATATATAGATAGAGAAAGACTTGATTATTTTTTCTCCGAGTGGAAGTCGAACCCACATCGTTGCAGCCCACGACGACCTAGTCTATTTTTATTTAATTCATCTTTTTACCTGAAATTTTATTTAATTCTACCACGTAAAAGTGATTCACACAATGAAAAGAAAGATTGGCTTTCTAATATCCTGCTTACGTAGGTACTTGTTAAGGAAGGAAAACTATAAAAGCATAATTATGTACTTTATGTAAAATATTCTAATATATAAAATAATAATTATTGTTCATATTATACACTTACTATTGCTTTAAAATTCCGTAAGCGAATTTTCTTTTTACTTTTGTTTTTAATAAAATCATACACCTTAAAAAAAATTAAATTATCTTTATAAAAACAACAATTAAACTGATATTTTAGCTTTTCACCGATATGTCAGTATAAATGTTGTTTTCTTAATTTTTCGGGGCAACTTTTTTTGTTAGTTAAATTATTGGGGTTTTCCAGACCATTCTGGGGTGGACACGGACCAAATCCCCTCTACTACTTCTTCTTACGCCCATGCTCAACACTTAAATGTTAAATTCAAATAGATACTATTTTAGAAGAATTGTAATATTTAAAAAAGCAAGTACTCGTATATTGTTAATCGTCAGTTGTCAATGTAATTTTAGTAACTAAGTTGCCAAAGGCTTAAAATGGACTAAACAGGTTTCGTGCGAAACTATTCGTAGGGGTTGATTCAATAGGGGAAAGACATCGAACAAGATCTGTAGCATCTGGCTGTTCACAATATATATAATTAAATAAAATTAAACATATAAGTGAATGTAAGACAATATACATTTAAACATTTAAATATATTTTTTAATTTCTCTCTTACATTTTTAAATTGTTTTACTATATTAAAAACGATAAACACCGTTTCGCAGATAGGACGTACCTAGTTGCACAAGATGACCGTTGCAGGCGGTCCTGAGTGTTACATTTTTATTTTTTATTTTTTCCAGCTCCAGCCTTTTTCTGCATAGCACTTTAAGCAGAGGGAACTCAGTATTACAAGATTTTGTTTTTTTAGGGGGGAGAGTGTTTCCCCCTCTAAAAAACCTAATTTTGTATATTTCTAAAAAAATAATTTAATAGCTGCCTTCAAAACGTGCTCAACTTATTCTAGTACTATTTTCTAGCCGCTCACTATTATATAAATCTAAATAAACAAAAGCTATTTCATATTTTATGACATTGATAAAACTATTGATGTTAATTATAATAGAACTTTTCAAGATATATGAATAATTTTAACAGATTTTATATGTTTACTTACTTCAACTGTGGCTTCTAAGTGCCCGAGGTGACTTCAGTTCCAATCAAAATTGGTTAGGTACATGACATGGTAACCATTAATGTGATGATTATACAGTTCCTACAGCCTATAGCGTTCCCTCCAACAAAAACCTTCATCACATTAGTCTAGAATAGTATAGACATTTAGATAAAATTACATTTCATTATTAAAATACAGGTCAAAGAACGCAACTGTCGTAAAATGATCTAAAAATGGGAAATTAGCAAATTAAACACAGTAGTGGGCGAACTACAAGGCAACTAACAGATACTCTAACAGTGCCATAAAATTTATAATAAAGACACCATTTTTCCATTTTCTTAATAAATTCGCAATAAATAACGATAGTGTTAATTTGTACAGTTACTTATTCTTTTAAAAACAATCGTGGTAAGGTGGTTTAAGTTGTATTTGTGATTGTTTAGTTATGAATAGCAATATATTATTATTTAAAGTATTTCAAAAACAAAACTTTGAAGTAACTCTGATAAATTTATGCCTTTGCCTTACAGTGATAGTTTCTTTTTTGCAAGAAAAACAGTTGACTTTAATTTTTACTTTCTTTAAGACCTTGTGTGATTTTAATTTATGAATTCTTTCTGTACCACCATCTTCATCATCACCATCGAATCGATGTGTATTCTTCATATTGTATTTCCACAGCGAACATTAGACTGGAAAATCGAGTACAAAAAGTGAGTCTATATCTGTCGGACGGACCTGTGGCATTAGCGTCTATCTAAAGGCATAATATGTCAGCGCATATGTATGTAATGCACAATGAGGAACGTGACAATTTTAATTATTAGACGTGAAAATCGCCAGCTGCGAGGAGGAGGGATTTCAGTGGCCCCCATTTGACCGCCATTGCCATATTTGGCACGGCTCGCGTCTAAATACGGCGCGCGGCCGCCCACCGCCCGCCGGCGCCGCTCGCGCCCGCTAGTCCCCGCTCGTCCCGCTCGTCCCGCGCCGGCCCGCTCTATTACTTCTATTTACGAAATAAACTCAAAATAAAACCTCTATTTTAATACAGATTTCGGGCACGTTTCGCGTTCGCGGGTTCCGGCTCGCGGATGTGTCGGGTTACGTCGCGGCCCGCTCGTTCCGTCTCGCTCGCACCGCCGTCGCATCACCGTGTGCGAGCGGGACGGATAGACGTCGAGGCGCGCGGGGCGCAACGCCGCGAAGTCAGTCGCGGTCCGAGCGGCCGAGCCGTCAGTCCCGCCCTCGGTTCTTTCGCGTTTTCGGTCAGTCTCCGTTCGGCGTTCGAACGGTGAGGTGTGTGAAGCGCGTGTGCGCACCGGTTACTGTGGCGTACTGCGAGGTTATCATGGACGCGCCCGGCGGAGCGCGAGAGCCCCGCTTCGGGTCGCCCTACGGCATGGGACTGCTGGGTGAGGTGCCGGACATGTACGGCGCGGGCCGCCCGCCCGCCTCGCTCGGCGGCGGAGGCCTACGGCCAGGCATGCAGGCCTGCCCTGTACCTCGCGCGGGTGTTAAGCGCCCATCAGACCAGTGTTACGACGAGAGACCCTCTCAGAGCCTCGGCCTGGAGCACTGCACGATGCCCGACATCGCTGACGACGGCTACGCTTCCCTCCAACCCAAGAAGTCACCACCGTCTAACGGCAAAAAGACCAAAGGTCGTGTGAAAATCAAGATGGAATACATTGACAATAAACTACGCCGGTACACTACATTCTCGAAGCGGAAGACAGGAATCATGAAGAAGGTGGGTCGCTGAGACCACTTTTGGCAATATTCCATAAAACTAGCCCATAACTTCTGGTCACTACAATGTGTGAAAGTGTCATATATTGTCTTGAACAATTAATAGTGGGGAAAGCTCTTTATTGAGTAAAATAACTTATCTGAGTCATGTCCGACAAATTTTCCCAGTATGACTATATTCAATATTTTATTTAATATGTTTAGGAGCTTACTGTTATAACCAAATTTAACTTATATACCATTAACAGATAGTTCAAATTATAACATCTTATTACTTGACACTTAGTAATTCTATAGGAATATATTTGCTTTATTTTGATATTACTAAGAATCAAGGCGACTATAATATCTAAAAATTATATGTTAATTTCACTTTTGAATTATAATTTTTCTTGCTTAACCATTATTTTTATACTTACAAATAATACTAAACATTATAATAAATAATATTTATATGTTTAGAAATTGGATGCTTCAATAATTACAAAAGATAATCAAGTAATATTTAATAATATACTGTTTTAATTCTTATTTTTCGAATATTTTTAGTGAGATATAGTCAAAAGTAGCTTAGAAAGGGAAATTGTATATCAATTAATTATTCTACAAGGGCTTAAAAACAAAGATTAAGTTTTTTTTCACACTCATAGGTTATGTCAAATTGACAAAAAATATGGAATATTGCTAAATGTGACTTACAATGCATGTTTTTATATGAAATAAGTATATTTGCCTTTAGAAATAGCTAAAATTATGTGTTTTAGGATATTTTTATGTGTTTTTGAAAGCATTTGTGCAGAAAGTTTTGACAGGTGTCAGCTGATAAGTGTTAGTATGTTGATATGATATACATCCTTAAAACTCACTTTAACGACAGTATAAGATATATCACTAATTATTTTTTATATACTTGTAATGAAATATAGTATTAAAATCTGTTAATTTAACTCATATTTTGTATATTTTAGTTCATTTTGAGTCATCTGTCATTGTATGTTGTAAGCTTAGTACGATAGATGGCGCTAGTAGTATCAAATAAATAAGTCCGAAAATAGTAACTTGACATTACATAAATAAATAATTACAATGAGATTAGAAAAACGTTTATTAACAAAATTGAATTCTTAAATCAATATGCTTAAGAATGTAATAGGTTTTTTTAAATAAATTTAATTCTTGATTAAGCTCTAAATATATAAATAAATAATTTAAACTGAAAATGTTAAAGTGGAACAGATAAATTATACAATATAGTGGCATTATCCGCCTCTGGCCATTTTACAAGTCAATCGATTCGCGTAGGTGTCTGTTACAAACAGGATTTTTCTAGCCATCTGTAGAGGAATTTTAATAAGTCGAAGTCTGCAAATTTCACTGTCTTATAATAATCGCTGGTAACAGTGTTACGTCTTTGGAATTTAGAGTTAACATTTATAATTAAATAACTAATAATATATAATTATATCAATTTTATAACTTAATAGGTGTGTACATATAAGGAAAATGTTTTATATTTGTGTTCGAAACGCATACAATATTTATTTAAATAATATGTATTAAAAATGTTGTAACAAAACTATTCGATTTTATTCGAATTTAAATTTAATAATTTTGGTAAACAAAATAAATAAAACCAACTAAAGAATTTTTATTAGCAGTCTCATTTTAGAGTCGTATTTATAACTATTATAGATAATTTACAATTGTATTTTTTTTATATTTAAACAGCATATCAAAAAAAATTACACAGGTAAAAATTAATAAGGCTAAAGTGTTTCAAAAGCTGCCTTTGCATAGCTGCTTTGCAAGTTGTCTGTCGGATCTTCAGTCACGGAGTCTTTGATGCACCGATAATGTGGGGACAATCTGGTTTACATCTCAAATAAAGGGTTACGTGCTTTATTTTGTCTAGATCTAGATCTTAATGTATCGTGCCTAAACTAAAGCTATATTTTCAATATACTTTTAAGATTTTTTTAAGGTTAATGACAGAATTTAGGTATATTTTTTATTCTATACGTAAATTGTTTTGTAATTAGAATAAAAGGATCGTGTATATATACGTACGTATTTATTAAATATTATGTTTCATCTGTTTCCGTACGTTTGCGCTGCGCTTCTTAAAATTTTATTACAAGTAAAATACTATTTCATTTTTTTAAATTTAGGTACTAATTCTATTCGATAAATATATATTTTTTCATATTGAAAGTTGATCTATTTAATATTATTTATATACATACATACATATAACATTGGGGTAATATTATATTACAGATATAATATTATTTCATGAAATGTTTAACCCCTGTTTACCGACCTCGCTATATTCGCGAGAGGTATGATATGAAAAAAAATTAACAACTACTATTTAATATTTTAGAATTATAATGACCTATAATAATAGTATGTGCGGAAAATAAAGAGAATGATATAAAACTTATTACCTACGTAATGTAATCTATAGAATAATAAAATCTGAAATAAGTATGTCCGTATCCTTAGAATGGATAGAATAGTATCATAATTTCAACTTAGTATAGTTATTAAAAATTCTTTATATATGAATATGTGATTCTTGAAAATTTAAACGCGGCGTTGAGTACTACCGCCCACCGTAATGATTCGAATACGGGTGGAAGTTCCAGCAATACTTACTCAGCTATGCGCAAAATAAAGTGTAAAGTTAAAAAATATTATATTTTTATTTTCAGATTTTATAATGATTTCTTGCACCAAGTAATTTTTTTTAGTTCACGTTTATTTAGAGGGTGTATATTCTCTACATATAATATATAAATACATTTAGCAATTCTAAAAAAATATATCAATTAGAATAAATAAAGGCTTCGAGAGTCCACATCCGCTTGTTAGATACACGTTGATTGTATAAATCGTTCTATTCGATTTTAACCACAGATTGTGTTTCATCTTGTTTTATTTATTTGTTATATTCGATTAAAATGGAATATACGTTTGCATATTTCTTATATCTTTCAAATGATACATTGATTGCAATTTATGATAGAAATTACGGTTTTTTTTAAATATATTTTTATAATATAAATTACAATCAAAAATGTCTTTTTATTAACCACTTGGTTATATCGAGACATGACTAGCATTGTATCGATGTTTATGGAACCAAATTGCTGATTATTCGATGTTTCAAAGAACATAGTATTATTGTCATTACTTAAACATCGAATTAATTTATTACTCTCTAAACTAAAGTCTCAAAAACAAACACAATAACACAATACAAAAAACACATTATTTTTCTTTAGTATTTCCTCAGTACCTATATTTTATCTATTGTTCAGGAGTTGCTTTAATGCTTGCATTATTCGATACACGAACGATCCGTTCGATTGAGTAACATCGTTTGAATCAACTTCCGTAATGTTTCCATTGCGGTGGCTAATGGCTTATTTATATTATTTTATGTAAAAGTAAGAAGTTTCAGTAAAGACTGAATTTATTTATAGCTGAAACATTATTTTAAATTTTAAAAGTTAAATAGATTCTTCGGATAGATTTTCTTTCATATCTGTAAATATGTTTGTCTGTGTTTAAAAAAATTGGTCGCTTATGTTTTTCATGTTTACTTATCATATTTATATTTGTATAAAATAATTAATAATTTTTCGTTGCAAGCTCTGATAAATTGATTTACTACAATACAATTATTATGTCGATTACTATTACGATACAATTATTAAGTCGGTTAAACCCAAATTCTTAAGAGAATCTATAAATTTAAAAAGCTTGATAAAAATTTAATTTTATTATACACGTCGGGCTGATGTCGGCATTTGTCGGCCATTGTAGGGCTGTCGTGTACCCCGACATAGTAGCCCGAGGCGGTGTAGCGTAAGCCGATGCGGGGATTCGCAATTTATAGCGGTATGTCACATCGTTAGTGAAAAACATTTGATCAGTCAGTACTTTTATTTTATTATCTGTTGCATAGCTTTTTTAAAAAGTTTTTACTTTAAAGTTTCTTGATTTTTAATAGTGTTGTGAGAGGATATTTTGTAAAATATATTAATACTGGTGATAATACAATTCTTTTCTTTATAAAGAAAAAAACAGCGTCACTATTTTTGTACTATAATGTTGCCAATGCTAAACTCGCTATGCATCTTGTTTATAAATCACATTTTTCTCATTTCTACTTGACAGGTATTAACTATTCAACTTTATTATTGGGATCGGAAACTCGGAGATAGCTCATTTTTAACGACCGTCAAAGGAACTGAGATCACGATCCAACTAAAAACCGGTCAGAGAACTAAATGAGTCAACAATGTGAAAACTATGTTATCTTTCATATTTAGCTGTCAAGCAACATGGCTTCCAAAGGTGCAATTTTGCAATTTTTTAAAAATGTTAGACTGCTCGCAAGGTGGTCTCACATACGGCGGCAATCTGATCGCGAATTTCGAAAATTCTCAACCTCCCAGCAATTAGCGCAATTGTAATTAATCGAATCGAACAAACGCTGTTATTAAAATAATTGAAATATCGATTTTAAATCGTAAAGATTATTTAACTTGTCGACTTTACTTTGGGCTGAAAGCTATTACGCCGTTGCTTGCGAGGCATCATTAAAAAGTCATAAATTATACAGTCCGATAGACCAATCCCGATATAGTCCTAAGGAGCATTTTAATAAATTTAAAACAACTATTATCGTTTGGCAGAGTCGTGATTTTGTTAGTGGTTAGGGCCCGGAATAAGTCGTCACGAACGATTACTAAATTAATTAGGAACTAGCTAGTAGATTGCCAGCCTGATTATTTTCCCACACGGGCGACGAGATCATGAGATTTCCAACTATTGTTAAATAAAATTGAGATTAGGCACATCTCAATTTAGTAAATTGCTCGACTTGCAACGTTTTGTACATGATGTACCTATCTAAGTTTAGTTATGACCTACACCTAGAGTGAAGGTTCCAATCAAGTATCTCGTATGTACGATAAATAAATTAAATAAATAAATGATACCTATATCTCTAACGAAACACTGTGATGGAAAATTTACGATAGATCGAAGTTAATATGATGGTTGTGGGTTCTTATCCCTAGTTAAATAAATATTTGATGAATCGGTGTGGTTTTGTAATCCGACCTATCAAGGAAATTTTCTATAATGATCAAAAAACATTATTTTAATAATGTGTACCTACTCAGTACTAAAACTGCTATTGTAAACTTTATAGTTAAATGTAGCAAGGTAACTTTTGTTCCTTAGTGATTCCAAAAGCCGGATGGCACGGGGAACTCCTTGTACCTTCTGATGCCCTAGTACTTTTGGGACCATATTTGGCTCTATATGCAGCGGCTTTCTTTTTTTAAAAAACCACCACTATCTATGGATGAATATAAAATAGTAGAATTTTATTCGTCCTTTTCACGAAATCGTTTTAAAATGTTCTTATTATTTTAAAAACATCATTTTTATAATCTGTTACGAGTTTTTTTTATAAAAATAGAACAACAGATAAAAAAAATTCTATGAAAGCATTTTTTTTTTTTTCTAAATGAATTCAATTTTAGCAGAATTTCGCTCAAAATCTGTACAAAATGAGAGCGCAGAGCAAATAGAACTGCCGAAATTAAACAATTATTCGTTGCGTACACTAATTGCGAAGCGCGTCGACCCATATCTCACGCTCCGGCTTACGAAATGGCGGAGATGAGATAGAAATGTGTATTTATTTATTTATTATACGTATTTTATGTTAGAAAAATAAATTTATTAATTAAGTTCAGTAATTAATAAATTTATAAATGTATCTAAATGTATTTATTTACTAAACCTTAGGTTTAGATTAAATATTTAAAAAAATGTCATAAAATGACTGATCATAGTGTTGTTAGTTTTTAAATAAAGAAAAATAAACATCAAAAAATCCAAAAAAATATAGTATAGAATAATAAATAGTGACGTAACCTAATTCTCCTATCGTTATAATAACTAAACCTTTAATCAAATTTCCACAAACAAATTGTAATTAAAAAAGAACTAATTATTTCCCAATGTAAAATAGTAGGATATTAGTTAACACCAAGAGACCGCCTAAACAAGTCGAGATACTAGGAGCTCATAACTGCCCAAGAAGTCGACAAATATAACCAGTTTATTATGAACTGCGTTTCTCTATGAAAGACCCAAGAATTACGTACAATTTATAGAAATAAGCGGGGCAAGGCAGGCCTAGGTTGATTGGCCGGTGTGTAGGGAACGTCTGGCGTACGGCCCGCCCCTTCACACCTAGTGAACGCCTCGTTGTTATGCGCGCCTAGTACTACGCTGTTTGGATCAAATGTATAATCCGGATAAATCCGTTAAGACGCTGCCCTGTCAAGTGTTTGCGTGATTAAGCTTAAGTTTGAGAGCGGTTTGTTTTTTTTATTTTATTTTTTTATTACTGTGTCTTTGTTTTGAGTAAGATGTTATTAAATTATGCTTATTTAGATTTTTTTGTATTTTAAATTTTTATATTGTTTATCTGTTACAAAGGACGTTGTGGCGCAGCGGCACAACGTCGGTTCGATACTCGCTCGTAGGATTTTTTTATTTCCCTGTTTCGGTAACAAGACAAAACACAGCGTTGAATTCTTCCATTCAACACACAATATCTCGAACATGCGCCTAGTTCCCGAGGAACGGAGTGTCGTAACACTAGGTCCATTTGCCTACCCTGCTGTACGAAAAAAAGAATGAATATGAAAAATTGTAAATACATATTCATATTTTAAAATTAAGTTATAAATCAAGCACTACATACAGCATTCAACACTTAGTTTCAAAACTTGGTCTTAAACAAAGAACTTTCGTAGAGAAAGTAATTTATGCAAACGAATCGAGAAGCACTCTAAATCGATTAAACATCGATCCGTACATCAATCTTATTCGCGAGGGTACAGACAGATGACAGTCGGTTGGGACTGATTATTACTGTTACAGAGATTGCCCGATTAATCGACAGACTTATTGGTGAATTTGTCCGAGTTAGTTAGTTATTCGTAGATAGTTAGTCTTTCGTCGTTACTAAGTTATTCATTGTTCGTCGGAAGCATCAAAGGGTTGCGCGATCACGACCCAAAGTGTTCTCGAGGCGGGATTTCGAGAAAATTGCTGTAGAACGCACGATTATAAAGCACATCACTACCCGAATTCTGATTAGATGTACCTAACGAGTGTTTGTGTTATCAGAATTTTTTATGTTTACATGTAAAAAAGGTGTTTTCGTTAAATTTTGACGACATTTCGATTCGTTACTCAGAGGACATATTTATTATACGTATTTGAAATTATGTATTAGTGGTTTATCACTATTTAACATTATATAGTTATAAAATATTATATTTAAGTTATAGTTATAGTTTAGTTTTAATTACAATTAAAAAATGACGAGATAAAAAAAATAAAGTGAGTTTCTTAAAAACTCTGGACCAACAGAATTTTGTAGCATAAAAAATAATATAGTGAGTAATTAGAGTACCAAAATTGCCTTTGAAGTTTAAACTTCGCGAAGTATCCGAAAATTTTAATTAAAGACGATCTCCGTGTAATTACCCGAAGGCTTGTACGGTAGGCGACACAAGAATATGCTTTATATTTTGTAATTATAGTCCTTATTGCTAGTAGCAATTAGGGGCAAAGCTGCGTTTCTTAAAAGCTATTTGTTACAACCTATTGTTTCGACGCGTCTTGCATAAGCGCCCATAATTTACCAAATGAGAATATAAATAATGTTTTTAAACCGTGTATATTGATTTTTTGTTCATAGTTCGTTAATTAAATGTTATATTACCATTATAAATTCTTGCAGATGCACGAATATGACATGTTTTGAAACGTATACAATTGCCGTTTAACTTGTAACTAAAATGTAGGATCATGAAAGACAAAACTATTTATATTATACTATTTTTTATTCTTTTTGACTTCTTTATTTTGTTTAGTAACAGAGAGAGAGAGAATACTTGGTAATATATAATTTTTTATATGATACGTCCACACTAATATAAATATTTTTTTAAAAAGGTATAAAGATCACGTACATTTGAACGTAGCGGGACTCGAACCCGCACCTATTGAAAGCCGCCAACATACCTTTATCTATATACTATGATACACCTAAACATTTTGATTTTTTTTCAATATTATTGCTTAATAACAAGTATTAAAATTCAGTTGAGATATTCTCAAGTTCCCTTTTTCCGTACGGCCCGATCGCATTACACTTGCAGATAGATCCAGTCATTATCGCTTGTAATGAGCACCGAGCACCTTGTGGACAAACAAAGTTGATAAATTTAATGTATGAGCGTAAGCGTTTAAATACTGCGTTCAATTAGTGTCAATTTTTCCCTTGTTTCGTATGTTTTTTGTTGGGTGTCTATAATAAGGTTAATTCAATTGTATGGGCATCTGTTATATCTTGAAATGTAATAGATATTATATTTATAATTCAAAGATATTTAGAGGTTGTGGGTGGCGCAACATAACACCGTGGTATGTTTAATTAAGACAGGAATATATTTATAGTTAAACCTCAGGTAAATATTAGAAGTATGAGACTTCATCCTGGCATGTACCAATTGCTTCAAGACCACTAACAGTACCTGAAATATTGTTAAGTTTTTAGGTTCAGTTCTTTGCTTTCGCCATAATTTATTATGGTATGGTGTCATATGGTATCTTATTAATAAATACAAATAAATAAATTAAAAAAAAACGAACGCGTCAGTACTTACTTTAAAATGACCATGTGCAAAGTGATTCGTAAGTGTGACGTGGCAGGAGCCGGTTCTCAAGTACGAAATCAATCCGTGGGATTTTTACTAAGTTCCTTCGCCAAATATCTGCATTTATTCCCATCTTTTTCGACGGTACCTAGTAACCGCGAACAATGATCGACGACATTCTGCCATGTCTAACAAAGCTTTTTACTAAACGCGAGTTGTGTTAATCGGTTCGCGTTGAAGATTTAATTTGTATTAGCAGCTTTCTTGTTTATTATATTATATGTATGTGGCCATATTTTATAATTACTTCATATAACATATTAGTGCAGCAGTTAGTTCCCTTTATTTATTTTTTTACACCATACACTCTGTGTTCAAGCGAGAAATTTATTCGCTTTGCTGTGAAACAGTAGGTACATAATTACTATAATCCCTTAATGTATGGGATAAATTACGTTTAGCACGTAAGCTTTATGAGCAACCTAGGCGCGGACACCTGCAACTACTGGCTCGATGAAATTGGTCCTTCGAGACAAGTTGCGAGTTTCGGCCATTAAGCTCGTAAATTGAAATTGTTTTCATTTTAGCCACTCAGTGATGTGGACATATAAATGCCAAGTCATTTTACATTTTAATCACCATTCCGCAGACATTTTAAACATTTCTAGGCTTTGTTTGTGTAAACGTGTCAAGGCGGGCTAGTACCAAAAAATATATGATATAAATGCAATTCTTATGTTACTCAAACAAACGAAAGCGATTGATTGGAATGCTGGACGCCTAAACTTAATTATTTGTTTGTTAAATAATTTAACATACTTAAATCCGGAATAATGGAAACGCGACCACGCACGGTCGTTATTCGGCAGCAGATCTTATCAGTTGAAGTTGTCACGAAAAAACACCAAGAAGTTCGCCCACCATAGTGCCCCCCGATATCTGGCGTTCCGTCAAAATATCCGAACGTAGCCAGCGGGGCCCCATCCATAATGTATGGGCATCGCGAACGTCATACATAAAACATTAACGAGTAAGTTTTTATTTTATTGCGGCTCGGGCAGAGCGTCGCGTTGTTTTTTCGTCAATTAAAAAATCCACCGAACATCCAGATTTCGGTGGGAAAGCTCGAGTTTTGTCAACGTCGTTATGCAATTGAACCACCAAGCCGTTTTTACCGTCATTGTTTCCCGGAATGGTTGACGTTTCGATGTGAAGCTGGAATTCACCGCGGGCGTCGCGTGCTACGGCCGCTACCTTCAAACGAACTCCTGGCTTTTTTGCAGCCTTGATCATTAAATCAAGGTTGACAGTTGTCCATGTTAAGTATAGACGAACGACGTGCTAAGATTAGAAAAAGGTCATGTTATTACTTATGATAGTCTAAAGTTTTGAAACGCTTCACATTAGATTATAGCTTGGCAGGCTTTATTGAAGTCAGTGTTGCGATGGTCGCCCACGCCGGCGGTCGTGTCGTTCTATGCCTCAGAGTCACAAAGTCATCACGTGCGCGCCCACGTGACGCCTACTGACACATTGCGTTGCGAAAAAAACAAATCTCTTTACATAATTCCTATTATAACCTTGAAATTTAATGCTTCCATTAAACTACTGCACGTGGGCACTCAGATAGTTTCCTTCAGCTCCGTTTGTTTATCGCATTCTGTCTTAAATTTGAGCATATTCGGGACAATCATTTACTAGCACCATTTAAAATGTAAATAATTGAAACTTTATAGAATTTGCTCGTTATCAAACGTTCATTATAGTCTAAGAGAAAAAATCTAGAGCGACCTACTGACGCTAACGACCATAAAACTGGTTGTAATAGTGCATAATAAACGGTGCGCTGCAAGCTCCATAATGAAGCATTCGGATAATCTCAATAATTCACGTGTCGCGTGTTAGCCGTTAATTAAGCTATTTGTCAGGTGCCAGGACAATTTACATTTCTCCCGAAGAGCCGAGGATCCGCCGTGGGTCGAGTGCATGGAAACGACGTATTATTATCCTTTTAGGGAAAGCGGCATCTCTTAGAGACGCTCCGTTCATCTGAACTTTTTATTAAACCAATGGCACAGACGTCTGAATTGTCCAGTAAATACACATATCCAAGGAAGTAACGGGCTATTTAAATACGATTTAATTGAAATGGTCGTAATGTATAAAGCTTAACGATTTTTTATATTTAAGAAAATTATAAAAGATAACTGTTTTTAAATATTCGAATTTCTTTAATAACTAGTTATTATTGCAAGTTTTATAAGAATAAGGAAATAAATTAACATATATGCAAGAGTATCTATACCGTTTCATACAAAAGTATAGAAGTGTCGTTAAGCAAATACAATTCATGGGAACTCGTTCTGATCAGAGACAGGCCATCAAGTTGGTAGGTTCGCAAGTGAAATGTATTGACAACTGGTCTTCCTTGATGCATATCGGCGTGATGATATCGTCGGCTCCTGTAACCCTCGGTGCAACGGGCATTGTGAAGATCATCGATAAAGCTTGTTTATTTAACACTAAAATGTATTCAACCATGCGAAGCTATTAAGCAGAGAATTATGAACAGATGGACGGGTTTCCGCTCATAAGCTCGGCCATTAGCTGAGATATTTGTTTTTTAATCCACATATAGTGGTGAATTGAATGTATAAATTAATAAAATCATGTCTATATCGCGCTGCTACCTACGTAGCGTCGCTCGCAGCCATAACTTCGATCTTAAGTGAGGTCGTAACCGCAGGTAATTGGACGCGCTTCAAACTCGGTAATGTTTCTCAATGAACTTAATAAATCAAGGTCGAGGTAGCGCCTACTAAATGATAGTCCGCGTGGCCAACATTCGATAAATGGTAATGAACAAACAGGAAACTTATGGAAGTCGCTCAGTTGACAATAAATTAAGAGCATAGACTGGACTGGACAGCCATTCATAAAGCAATCGCGGTTGCTTATGAATGAAACGGTAACCAGCCTATAAACGGCCAATTATCGGCACCATTGGTATTGATAGCAATTGGACGTCATTAAATTTGCATGTGACACCGCCCGCAATCTTATAACTATGCACTGCTCACGTAGGAGATATCGTTCTATTGAATCAATTATGGCCTATTGTTTCATGAATCGGACATTGTTGCTTTTAAATCCTATTGTTATTTAAGTTTGGTTCAAAAGTTTTATATGTTTTATATCTTACTTTCATAAATACTTTCCAGTTACTTGGAAATCGAATAAAACCTCTATTCGTATTATTTATATAATTAATTTAAGATATTTTCGGACCTAAACTGTGTCATGTTGTTTATGATTTTTTTAAATTTAGCTGGTAGGTAATTAAGTTATCGTATGTACGATGTAATTATTTTTAAAGCCTTTTAAAAAACCGCTGTTTTACAGTGCTACCTTTCACAAAACACTTTTATATTAAATGCACCAAAGTTGTTATTCTTGGACGCAATCCGCTCGCTACTGGAGTTACGATAATGCTCTGGTTGCAGCGCTCAGTAATTATTATTTAAGTGTCGGTTAAATTAATCGGTCTAGCCATTACTCAGTCTACATCTACTACCTCGTCGCCGTATCTTACAATCTTCGTTTCTGGAATAAAATATATTTTTTCATAAAATTTTTGACATAATTTTTAAATGTCTGGTCCATTTTAATCTACAATTTTTATGGCTATTACAAAAATTTTCGTCAGTACAAAATTTGGTCGAATATCATACAATTTACATATAGTACCGTTATTCAAGAAAACCGACTGGTTCATACTGAATTGTAACCCTTTTTTCGATAATCAAGTTCCTTGTCTCGGACCAACTCAAAACAAACAAGCTAAATAACTTGCTTTGCGTATTTGTACTTTCTTTTAAAGATTTTTACCATCATTTATCTTCGTTACTAAGTGTCATCAGATTTATTGTTTTTCTCTATAACGCAAGCATTACACAATTCGAGAATATTTATATAAAATACTAAATACTCTTAACTTTACTATTGCAATAATAATGTTTTGCGTCGATACCGCTATCATACACTACTAGACCTTTACGCGAAAGATTATTCGCCCGCAAATACCTGCGGGTAGGATGACGCAAAGATAGGTCTGACAAACGAACACGTGGCCCATGGTCAGGCAGAAGGCTCGTTTAAGCCATTTACGATTAATCCACTCACAAATATGGCAACCTGGCCTTTCATAACCTGTTTTTGGGGCTTCCACAGTCCCTGGTGCTTTTATTTTTACTATAACACGTGCCCGTTTTGATGATGTTGTGCAGTGGTTGATTGTTACGTAAAGGTTGCGAGTTCTGTTACTACTTTAGGGGAGTTATGTTTAAACGTGATATATGACGTGATAGATACACGGCGTTCAGTGCCGCCACTTAACTGCAAATTCTCTGCGTGGGGAACGGTGCGTCTTAACACTAGGTTCCCTTGGTTCCTGCTACATGTGTTGTTCAGCGTAAAGCCAAGAGATTAGGTTATTTCTGCCAAATCCACATTATGAATGAACATAAAAAACACGTGTCTCGTTAGTTTAAATTTGATTCTCTATATGGTAACGTTGTTAAGTAGGTATTGACGATTGTTAATTTCACAGATTGTAACTGATTTACATTATTCATGCTATGTTTATTATACCCCTATATAGACCTATGATATATCACCCATATAGCTATGTATGAAAATGTTCCCTACATGTGGACACCTGGCTGTTTACCTTTGATTTGACAAATACACTAGTTATAGACTTTTTTTAACACTCTACAGACTGACGAGGAGCAGGAAACTCTTATGTGGAAGTTGAAGGGCATTAGCTCGTTACTTTGCAATGTAAATCAAATAAATAAGTGTAATAAATTTACTTAGTAATTATGATTTTACAAGCAATAATAAAATTGTTTACGTTTATATGTAAATATTGTAATAAATATTTAAGTAATTTTTTTATTATAATTATTATTTTTAATTATATGTATCTCTATTTCCTGTCTCATGTATAAAGAAAATAAAGAACTTTGTATCACTCGAATCCTTCGAATCTTCTCTTCTTTCCGCCTAACTTTGCTTCAATGCAGAACTATCACTATTAATATATTTTATTAATTTTACTTACATAAATATATTGGATATCTCATTTACACCAAAATGCATATTGCAAACTAAAGGTAATGGCTATCTACTCTCAGCGAGTGAAAGCAACAAGGACCTAAAAAGGTTCTTTGTCTTGTCAATCTTTCCGAAATAAGGAAATATGAATAAATAAATAAACAAATCAGGTTCACGCTGTATCCCGCACACAGCAGGGTAGGCAGAGGGAACCTAGTATTAAGACACTATGTTCCCCACTTTCTGTCGAATTCTGGAGGCATTGCCTGTTGAGTGGCAGAACTCAACGCCAAATATGCGTACCTACATATTTACGTAAATTTCATCAAATCTGAAGTGAAATTAACTTTGTTAAGTTAATATTTTGTATTATTTTCACATGCTATAGACATTATTTTGTATATTTATTAATGTCTATAGTATGTGAAAATAATATTTTTTTTCTAGTTATTACTAAGTAGCTATGTCTAGAATAACTAGCATATTTAACGTCATCTAGGTTAAGTATTAATTGGTTGAAATAGCTAAAATAGTTTTACTTTAACGCCTATAAATTTATTTCTGACGGCTTGATAACCAATTATACGTTTTATAAAAATATATATAAAAAAAAATTCTTGACTATAGAAAACCTTATCAAAATTGGCGTTTTTATTACTTATTAAAGCGTTATTAAAATTACAAATTTAATTTCTATTTAATTCATTTTAACAATTTCTTATGCGTTTACACAAACTATCAACGCAATCAGATAAGTAACATATTGATGAAAATACAAGTATACATGGATAATTATTCTAAACTAGATCGTAACTTGGACTATGTTAAACGACTTCAATTTAACGCTGCGGGCGCACTTTGCATTTCATTAGTTCGTGTATTTGTTTTAATGCATGTTTGCTTCTCGAATTTATTTTATATTAGTTTTATCATGTATAATTTTGTAGTTTAATTTAATGCTGGACTAAGTTTATAATAATTTAGACATAAAATTATATATAAAAGGTACGGGAGTCAAACAAAGCTTTTGCGGAGCTTCAATTACGTAGCACTTCGAAAAGCTAAAATTATTGAATTACATAACTCGCAAGGCGCCAAGAAGACTTGACTGTTGACAATTATATAATACAATTTCATGAGTACATAACGTTCTTTAATATTTACTGTTGAAGATAGAGCTTCAAGCTTATTACCGCATAACAGGGTAGGTAGAGCCTAGTATTGAGACACTCCGTTCTAAAATATACGTAATCATTCCCCCAAGTGGATCCAAACTCACAACCCTCACGCTTACAATCAATTGCTTGATTGGTTTTTACATTGCTTATAAACACGAACCTCTTTCCAACATTTATTCTTCGAAATATGTCATCCACATTTCTCATTGGACAGCAGTGGTTTCAGTCAACGTCACGATACAAATCGTCAGTCAAAAGGAAATTTTGTACTGTTCAGCCTAAAGTTTTTCACCAAAATTCTTCTGGCCGGCGCTACGTCCGTGCCTTCTGCAAGTGGATTGCACTTAAGTACTGTTTACTGAACATTAATTTTTGGCAATAAAAGACAAACACAGTCGAAATGTCTGGCACGCACGCCGCGATGCTCCGTGGGAAGAGCGGCGGCTTTGAACTCCATTGTACTTGCAATTAGTGATTTTTTTTAACCCACCGTACCAGCTCGCACTTGTCGAGAAATGTCACAACGCTTAATGCCTCGCCCAAAATTGTTTTTGCCCACCTGAATCATAAAGTCAGTTATTTTTATATTTATTACATGTGCCCGCAATAAACAAATTACTTGTTAAAATTTATTAATTATAAATATACTTAACTTATATTACTTAGCTTCGATTCGACAGTTATTTTATGTCGTCATTTGTCAGCTTATATCGATCTTCGTTTTAAAATAATTAGCCATAAATGATTTTGGCAGAAGTAGGTCTAGAAATGGACAAATTAATTAAATTAATATAAATATATGAACAGCCAACAGTTTAATTATATATCGTTGAGTGAATTAAAATTTTAACACTTGCAAAATATTATTGACACTAAATTTATTGCTTGTTGTAATCAATGTCACTCGAAATCCGGTTTAAGAATGACAATGTAGAAGTGAAATGACCTATATTCTCTATATTTTTTTATTTACATACATGTATCGATACCGTAGTAAGAGCGATCAGGTTGGTAATTTATTACTTTTTTGTTTGCTTTTATAACGCCAAAACATAATTACATAATTAACTATTTTCATTTCCCCGCTCTGTAACGTCTTCGTTTTATCTTATTACATTGCTAAAAGCGGAATATTCGATATTTTTTTTTACAGATTCGCAGGATAAGCAGAGGAAACCTAGAGACCTAACATCTAACCTAAAGGCTAACGGTGTCTTACGTTCCGTTTGCATTAAGACACTTCGGTTACCCCACTTCCCGCCGAATTCTCAATGTCGCTTTGTCTCGTTTCCAGAACGAGAAAGTGAAAATATAAAATATTTCATTTCCTCGAGTGGGAATCGAACCTGTCGCGATTAGTCGCACGCTTGTGCCCCTGCGAAACGACTGACCTCTACTAGTTTTTTTAAGCAAAAAAAACAATCATTATAAGAGAGAGGTTACATAATTATTTGCTATTAGCGATATTAAATGTACATAGATTATTGTACTTTACGTTGTACTTATAATTATTTTACTTTTTGTTGTTGCTTCGCTCTTTCAACGCACTTTATTATTTATCAATTATTCTTTATTATATCATTGTTTATTTTTATTATAATCTTTTAATGATACTTAAATCTGTTAAGCTTCATTAACTTGGATTTATTATGATTTAAACATATTTTTTATGTTTATTGTATAAAGACATGGAAATGATGGTAAAACTAATATAATTACACATTATTGAGAAATCACTAATTAAAAAAATACATTATATTAAAAATTAGCAAAATGTTCAGAAAACATTTTAAATGTTAATACTGTAGGTGTATATTTTATTTTGCAAAACTATTTGTATCCGGTATTTTTTTATTATTTGTATAGGTACCTATATACTAGACTAGATAGACCATTTTAATATACAAAATCCTCGAATAATACTGAATCCATAACTTCGTTCGTAATCCTGCGTACAATCAGTTATTGAAAAAAACATATTATTACTTAGCTTTAATAAATGTATAATATAAACATATCGTAAGAATATTAATGTTATTCAAATAATTTTTGCGGTGACTTCAATGCGACATTTCGTAATCAATAATACTCGTACAAGCTTTGACAGAACAGCGTTAAATATAGATTATGACAGACAGACATGCATGTCTCTTAAGGACACTCGAATTGATGATTAAATTTGTAAAAGTTGACAGTTTCAGTAAAAAAAAAATATGCGACTGTATTTGTTTTTCTATTTTGACGTTGGTTTTAAATGTCTTTATGGACAATGAGACTGTTTTATAAGAATAAAACATTTTAATTTCTCTTTTATTAGGAATTAATATTATACAACGAAATATATAATGATGAGGTAACACATCCATAATTATATGTTCCGTGTTTATATTTAAAAATAGATTACTTATCTGTGTCAAATTCATGTATTTTTATTTAAACTGACATAAAGAAATATTAATTGAACCAGTAGGTTTTCAAACTTGGATATTATTCTGCGCACGCGCAGATTCAGGTTTTTGATTTCTTGCACCTGATACTACAATCACTTTTGACTTAACTGGAGCATTTTATTTTTTCCAAAAATTGTACACCCTCTCACTCGGTTGTAATCGTAACACGCTTTTGTGTTTATTTCTTTATTTTCAGTGTTTTGCTCGATTTTTGTACACGGTGACAAGAATCCAGTGTTTATTAATATATATTGGAAAGTTTTCGCTGGCGGAACCTAACGCTGCATCTTATGTTGGTTAGAAATACCAAAAAAGGAAGATATTTAGTTACTCTCGTCACTTGTTTCAAACCTCGCAGCTACGGCGTCATATATATATTTATTATTAAAAAGTACGTTTAAAAGCATATTTAGAGTGAAGTAGGCACTTGATTGGTTTGTTGTACGATCCAATTGAAAAGGCGGATCTGTCAATCAGAGCACATGTGTATAATTAATTTTTTCTCGTCGGATTAAGTTACGCCACAAGGAATTAGCCTAACGAAACGGTAGGAAGTATTTTGATTGGGTGAAAGTTTTAACACCCTGTATCGATATGCATAACATAATATGGAACAGTATACAGTTGTTCATTTTTAATTACACGACAGATAATTGTGAAATTGTGTTATAGTGTTGTGAAATGATTGGCGATTGTTCGGTTTTTTTATATGTTCTTGTTGTTTGATGAATTTATGTTATCGATTTTGATTTAATTTTTTCAATAGGTTTCTTTGTAAAAATATATATACGAAATAAACTGCTTAATATATTTTTAATTAATTTTAAATAACTCTATATTTAATAACAGTAATGCAGTCTTAGTTTTAACCGATTAAAAAAAAGATGTTGTCAGTTTGATTATCTATCTACTATACGATAAGTGGTACTATTGATATATGAATTGGCTAATATTTAAGTGTATATTAAGTTTGTAGGTTTGTTCACAAATTTATCGGTACTTAAAAATCAATCACACTAGAAACTATTTTTTAATTTAAATATAGGATATTCTAACTTAGGGAACCGAGTTTTATTAAAATCGATTTACACTTTTGAGTGGGTCGGTTAAAAACTATTTTCAGATGCGGATATCCTCATATTTGATGTACAATTTAGTACCTGGGTACTTTTTAATTAACTCTTTATTATTTTTAACTTCTACACTACACTATTCAAGAAGAAAAATGATATGAGTGTACGTTCCACTTATGTCATTTCTCGGAACTTTCCAGCCGGTTTCCTTATAATAAGTTTTCCTTTACTCACGAACATGAGATGAATTTTAATTTTAAAATCACAACAAAAACGATGCGCGTAGTACTCTGGTATCTGTAGTATGGATACAAATGATAATGAAAGGTCTTGCTAGACGTTAGACGTTAGTATCTATAAATTACAACTATATTGAAAAAAATATAAAAAGAAATCTTGACTATAGAGTCCTATACAAACGTAACAGTGATTAATATATTTTTACTGTTACATTTTTCAATGTTTAGCTAGTTTTTAGATATTGTAGGTTCATTTGCGGAACCCAACTCTGCATTCTGCCTAGACAAAAAGGGTTATAATACAAACATTAATGAATAATAAACATTAATAATCAAAATCCGTTATAATATAAAAATATATTTACACAGTGCAAAGTCACTTTCTAAACCAATTTTAGAGTCGTTGCTAAACCAATTTTAAAGATAAAACTGAAAGATTTCTATCTTAAAGAATCAGACAAGGGCATAAAGTATTAATTTATTTTTTGTTTTTTTTTTTTGTTTCTATTACATATGGAATATATAGTTTAGGAATAGACGTAATATAGAATAGATAGTACAAAGATAGATATAACATAGAATAGATATAGTATAGGAATAGATATAATATATAAGATTTGTTAAGTTTATTAATGTTATTTATCTTTTATTTATTTTTTTTGTTGTTTTTTTTTGTGCTATGTATGTATGGTTAAAGTATAAGGGTTGGTATAGTAGTTTAAATTAATGTAGTAAAGTAAGGAGCGCTTCTTGCCTACAAACTGACGAGTTTGGCAAGAGATTTTTTATATATTAAGATTGTAAAATAAATAAATAAATAAAAAAAAAAAAAAAATTAAGGAACGTTGTACTTCGAGATAGAGAACAGTCGCTATAATAAAGCCGAGAATATGTTCAAACTAGTTGAATCGCGTGCAAATTAAGATTAATAACTTAAATAATATAAATAAAATAATTAAATAATTTAAAAAAATACTGTTTTCGATATTTTTTCAGTTTGATCATCGTCATAAAATAAGATATATGGACACATTATATAATTTGTATGAATTAAACCCTTATAAATATAAAATACCTTTTACAATAATCAATAAACGTTTTTTCTTTAATTTTTATGTTAATATTAAGTATGAAGTATAAAATTTACAAATGTAATTAAATTACTCAGCCTTCGTCCTGACTACTGTTTTATTTATTGCCATTAAAATTATGGCGAAGTAAAAATCACACTGTGAACATTTATAGCAGGCAGTTACTCCAGTTTTGTGCACTAAAAGGTTTATTAGTGTGTATTTTGTTTTTATTGGGGGAAGATTTTGTTCCGTACTTTTTGGGGATCTGCTTCGAATATATGAGTATATGTGATATATGTTGTATTTTATGTTGTTATTATATTATTTATTTTTTTACTCGATTTTTATAATAATGTACCTATTCTTTTGGTTTTATCTTATCTATTGATTTTGTAGGCTACCCATAGAAAACCATGGGCGTAGAAAAGAGTAGAGCCGAGTTGGCCATGCTCACCAGGGAACTCCAGTTTTTTTCCATTTGTGTAGGAATTTCGTCACTCCCTAACCTACCTACACGCCAAGTTTCAACTTACCAATTTTTCAAATTATTATAATCACTCGGTAACGGAAAAAAAAATCTTCATAATATATATTACCAAAACGCATTATAATATAATAAATTTCAAGAAATAAAGTTGAAAGCTAAAAAAATATTCATTAAACAGTCGACTCGTCAAGCAATTTATGACGTGACTGTTTATGTCATCTCACTTTAAACAGAAAAGAAAAAAATGTATGCGCTTTTGCAATAAAGTAATGAAGATTTTCAAGAGAATTTCACTTTAGTATATCTGTCAATCATGTGTGATGATAATTTTGTGTCCCCCTTTTTCTTATAATATGTACAAAATTAAGTGCTTCATTCGTTTCCCGCTGCCGCTATCGATAATGACTTAATATTGTAATTGCGTTATCCCGTCGTAAGTTAAATAAGATGTTATCGTATAGAATATTTTAATGGAAAATTAATTATTGTGAGTGAAAAAGTACGTGCCTAACCGACTGAGAGAGATATTTCTTTTGGCTTATTATTGTGGTTTAATATCTGATTTTTATTTTTTTTAACTTTATTGACTTTTCGTCCGAATTCTATTTTATGTCTAGTTATTTTCTTGCTTGCTTAAATATTATTGGCATAAACAGACAGGCTTTAGTGATACATCACTTTTTAATCTGCTCGCCTTTCACTAATTTTTGAAAAAAGTCAACGCCCTACTAATATTTTCCTATTCTCAAAAATCCTGTTTGCCTTCAATTCTAGGGACCTTTTAAAATAGTTTAACATAGTTGTCGGTCGCTTCAACGCATAGAAATCTCCTAATTTTAACCTGGAGGTAAAAAAATATAACTGTCAGTGATGAAGGCGTTATGATCCGCGGATCGGACCAAAGAAATCTCATAACAGCCGAGAGCTACAGTAATTGGATGCCATTTCAAGCATTCAATCAAGAGAAATGCTATATAGCGGTAAAATATACTTTGCAATTTTTTAATGTCGATACGAGAAGAAATGTATCTCGTTAATCATATTACAAGCTAAGCTCATTAAACGTACATTTGTAATTGTCAATTTCGGTATCGAAAACAATGGGACACGTAGTGACGTATTTCGTACCAGGAAGGTTTATTTCTTCAAAGTCTTTTAATGTCAGTGCTAATTACTATCTCATCATCAATCATTTCATTTTTGTGAAGTGGAGAATAAATGGAACTTTATTGGAGAAACTTAAAGTTGAAGGTAGATCGTCGCGAAATTCAATTATGCTCCAATAACGAACGACATCGTCACTTGGTGTACCTATTTTTTTTTTCCTTAAAGCCTGTTTCACACTGGTCGTCAGATATTCTTCAATTACGGCGATTATCTATAGGTGTAATGAGAGATAAGTCGGTCTTGTCGTTCACGCTGCAGTTGGAACCATTGATCTTTTGATGAACACGCAACGCTGTTAACTCGTAAGGAGTGTAATATATACGTAGATTAGATATAAATAAATAGTATACGATGGGCTATGTAATTTATTTAAATTATCGCTATACACTATTTTATAATATTACGATATATTAAAGAACGCGAAAGATTGTGGGTTCGATTCCCAATCGAGGTAATTAAATATTTAATATCTTCATTCCTTCGATCTTGTGTCACGGTAAAGTGGGGAACGGAGTGTTATAACACCCTCTGCTTACCCTGCTGTGTGCGGGATACAGCGTGATAAAAAAGGATATAGCTAGAATCAATATAAAAGGATATTAATCCTATTTCATTATTTTCCTAGACAGATCTTTTGTAGATAGTCATTTTCAAATGCCAGTTGTTCAAACAATCGCAGTTGTTTGTGATTGATTATTTTTTTATCATCTGACATTTGCATGTCTGTCCGTCTGTAATGCTGTGTATTGAGATCGTGATAGGTTTCATAACCGATCGAAATGTGTTGTACGCTGATGATGATACCGATAACGTAGGAACGTTTTTACTAGTTGTGTGTTGTTGGCATAATTTGTTGGATTCTCATGAAGGTTTTGTTTATTGAGTATGATTAATAGAAGGAAATATCGCAAATCGCAGCGTAGATAGATAAGAATTTCTTGAAGTTCGTTATAAATGGGAACGGAAAAAAACAAGAATACCATTTTACTTATTAAATTGTGTGGGCGAATACTAGTAGGTATATAATAACACAATAAAAGTTAACTTAAAAGTTTTTATTAGACATTACATAAATAACAAATGAGTTATATAAATTTTAACCACATCAGTAAGATATCGTCTAAATTACGATATCAACATGTAAATCTTAAACGTCTACAGTTGTAAGATGATAATTGGCTCGATTTTTATGCAGGATCTATATAAAATGCATACATTTTACACGGTGTATCTAAACAGGAAATGAGCCGCCGTGATTGCTATCTGTTTTACCTGTTCCATTAAACAGTCATTTTATTAATAACAAGTGATTGTGATTCAAAATACAATTAATTCGTTGGTTTACGGATTATTATTTTTTTCGGATTAATTATAGATATTGGCTCGTCTGCCAGAAGTAGCTTAGTCAGGAGTAATAAGGCAAAGATAACTGACCTGGTGACAATTCACTATGTTTACATGACATTGAGTCAAGCTTAAATCGAAATCAAAATTGCCACACGTTCATGTTTATATTTCACTCCCAGTCACTCGGTAACAGTGGCACGATGACTCAATATTTTGAATATATCGTTTTGAATTTTAAATCCGTGTAAAACATTTATGAAATAGTAATTTCTCCTTATATAGTTAAAAACGTACAAAACAACTTTAAACGCGATCATGTTCAAAAGTTTATTACATTTTAACAACACTTCGAAGATAAGTTATTTATGGGCATGGTAGGATCAGAAACAGCAATATCAGTTTTAACCGTAGACACCTTACATGATAAATCATTAACAAGTAAAGACTCGCAAATTTATGTTCATGTACATTCAAATTTACTCTTAATCTGACACCTTAATTTTTTAATAACCGTTGTAAAGAGTTACAACTTACCCAAATTTAAAAAAATAAGAAAGTTAATTTACGTCAATAGTACAATAAAGAATAAATCCATATTCGTTGTACGCCAAGGTTTACTTTTCGCTTAACACTAATTTAGGCGCCACTGATACATATATCTGACTTCGTTCTGTCAATCTTGAAGAGTTTAAACTCGATTTTCTTTATTATGTAACTTTTAAAGTCGAAATCAGCCTGGTTATATGTAAATTGTTTCAAGATGACGCCAGTAGGCGTGATAATTCCCGAAGTAAATATGAAGAGAGCTGTGAGAGCTCCCGAAAATGTATGTAGGTTTACTTTGCACGAGCGTGGGAGAGGTGAAAGGTTGGAAATGTTATTTTCAATAATCCAAATGAATTTGTTAATTGAACAGCAGCTAGCAGCGTCTGTTTTCACATAGATATATGAGACTGATATAAGCTATAAGCATATAGCGATTAGGACTAATGATTATATTATTAGGATTGTATTATACATTTTTATAATCTCATTTTAGCTTGAAATGTTTACCAAAGCATAATACCTAGAGCAAATTATTGCAATAGTGATACTGAATCTAAATTAACGCCAATGTGTCATTTTAAATGTTAACCAGTCTAAGGTATGCAAATGTGTTTCAAATGGAACCTGTTATGTACAAATGCTCTCAAGAACAATGATTACATATTTTTTCTATAAAAATATTTTATTTTAAATACAGTTATTACAAACATTATTACTCAAAATAATGATAACTAATGTAATAATATTTCTTTCTAGGCCTACGAGCTATCAACTTTGACGGGAACACAGGTCATGCTACTAGTCGCGTCTGAAACTGGACACGTGTATACATTTGCCACGAGAAAGCTTCAACCAATGATCACGTCGGATTCAGGCAAAAGACTCATCCAGACGTGTCTGAATTCACCGGATCCGCCCACTACGAGCGAGCAGAGGATGGCCGCCACCGGCTTCGAGGAGACCGAGCTCACGTATAACGTAGTAGACGACGATATGAAGGTGAGGCAACTGGCGTACGCTAGTTCAGCGCAGTATCCGATAGAGCATCACCCCGGGCTCGCCCCGTCGCCCTTGCAACAGTACCACCAGCACCCCCCGTGCCCGTCCCCGCTCCCGCTCAGCTCGCTGGGACAACCGTACTCTCACGCACATTTATCTCACCCCCATATGTCTCATCACCCGCAACGGTAGTTCACAACTACTAGTTACATTTAATTGGCATCGATATTTAATCGTTTAATGGAAAAAGTCACGTTCTAGATAAGTTTGTTAAAATATTGCGTAGTGTATCGACACTACAGTAGTCTTGATTTTGTATATAGAACTCTTAAAGTAACATCGTTTTTGAGGATTCGACTTGTATATTGCACGACGAACTTTCGAATGTTGCATATAAATTATTGCAAATCGAAATTGACAGGTAAATAAGAGTTGAAGAATACAGTAATGCAACATTTACCATTTAAATCTCACTTCTTGAGTTCACTGCTCATTAAATCTATGCCATTCAACGTTCGCTTCTTTAAGATCAATTTATTATGTGTTCTTTTTTATTATGCGTTTCACCAAAAATCAATTTGTCTGCGATCTTTAATAAATCATTCGACCAAATCTATGAATGGAAGCGATGTCTATCATCAGTGGTGTTGAAAGCGATCGGTAGCGAGTAATCACATTTAAAATCGGTTTATAATTAACGTCAGAAACCGGTTGAACATTTCCGAATGATGCTTCGGAATTGGGAGCCGTTTCGTGTGTAACTATTGATTCGTTATTATGAATGAATTGGTCTTTCATTCTACTTTGACCATAGTAATCGAGACGTCATAAGTGTGCTTCTCTAATAATTGAGTATCTATCTGATAAAGTTAAAAGTTTCTTTATAATATTTTTTTTTACTGCAAAGATAATATATTTTTGTTGTACATTTCTGATAGTACAAAATGAGTTTAATATTTGTATTAATAAATATCTAAGTTATTATAAAAAAATTATATCCTTTTATCTATAAAATGTAACAAAAAATCATCAACTAGCAGGTGTTTAGCCAGTAAGTTTCAAAGAAGCTTTAGAGCTCCGGGCTGTATGTGGGCCGGATTATAAAATGAAAATTATTTCTAGTTATGATAAATTATCTAATCATTTGTCAAAGTATATGAAAATGATCTCCGGGTAATATTACAAACTACTTCATTTAGTATAGCTATAAATCATAATATTCCTTTATATGTTTACACCAAACTTTTTTGGTTATTTCTCGTCCTTCTTGTTAACATTATATTCTTGATACTACTAATATCTTTGAAAAATATTACTTGTCAGCATTGAAATGTTGAAATCGATTACGTCGCCACTCTCGATTCGGCCGATGATAAAAATCTTTTATTGGTTAGTCCACTTGACGTACGGGAATAACATGTCCGGGGCAACATGACTTCTCATTGTTCACCTGTTCAAAGTTTGACCTGAATGATATATTCACGATGTAATTACGGTGCCGAGAGATTGGGCTAAGAAAAAACGTCAGAGATAACGATTTAGATGGAAAGTCTATGCAATATTTTTAATAAATTTCTCGCGGTGTAAAGAGTCATTGTACCTGTACTTGAATGTGTGTTAGATAGACCATTTTCTCCTGTCATAAATGTGATAGTCTTCGCATAAATTTGATAGTTTAAGTATTCTAAAGCTATGTCGCGATATGGCGAGAATATAAATGGTAGAGTCTGCGCCTGTAGCTCGGCCACATAGGATGCTCTTGCATGAATTAGCGGTATAAATGCGGAATTCGGTCACTGCCCTCGCTACAGATCGCCTAATCTCAAATTCTTTGCTGTTTCGTAACATCTTCACGTTTCACTTTCAGCGTAGTGTTTGCGTACTATACTATAGATGATATCGTTATACTTCAAGACACGTATATAATTAAAAAATAAACGTTTCGTATGTCGCCGCTTGGACATTTTTGCTTTTTTATTACGTTTTAAGCTCGCGTCGCTGAGTCATAACGTATTCTGCGCGACACGCGTCTATTCTAGACACAGCTCGTTATGCGTCTCTCGCCTCCCTATATTAACTTATCAATACCATTGTTTTGATAAACGCCCGGCCAATTTTTGTTGACTCATCTCATTGTATGGCATAATTGTTGGTGTGTAAGCCGATTGCTCAAGTCTGGCGGGATTTAACAATAAAGCTAATTTGACTAATAGGTGCGTTGTAATCGTCGCCGCGTGTGGCTCAAGGATTAGCTACAATATCATCGGTCCCCATACTGTTCCTTTAATGAGCGCCTCTCTAAAGCTATTGTTCTAGTTTTTGTTTCTTTATCGCGCGTGTATCTTGATTTTGAATTTCATTTGTATTATTATTTTAACATGTGCTTTTAAATATGTTCTTTTCATTTATTATGTATCGATAAGATTAACTGATTGTATTTGAAGCTCTAATATTTAAAATACATTATCCAATTAAATATGTCACAAGTAAATTGTATCAATTAATTTGTTTATATAGAATCTTATAAAAACATCTTTTACATCAATGAGTTATTTCTACTTATTAACGAAGCGACATAGATCGTTCTTTAAAATTCTTTGATCTTTGCAAGAATATTCACTTTAAATACCGGTGTATCCTGTAATTACTGAGCTTGCTGGCCTCCTTGACGAAATATACTCTCGGCTACTAAGATATAAGGATAATAATCGTTTAATCGATCGCAGTGTCGTTATTTGCTGGACAAATTAAGAGATTTTGAACTGTTCGGATTTTTCTTATGCGCGACTTGCGCTGTCATCTCGGTAATGGTACTGGGAATAAATCGTTGTGGAAGGATATAAAAAAAACTTTTTGTGATTAAAATAAACATGACATACGTGAGCTTGAAATTTACCTTAACTTTTCAATAAAATTTATAAAAAATGCTTTAATTTATAGTTATTGCAAGAACACTATATGGTTTTAACTTTACTTAAAGTCAGCCTTATTTATTTATATTTATACATTTTCTACAATTTGTATGACAGACATACATAGATATTCCTCCGTCATTTGAACTAAAAACAAATGAAGGTCTTAATATAGATTAGTAGCTAGATTGCATAACGAGACCATATATAGGTCACTGGAAGTACGTTTGATGAGCGATTCCGCATCGACGTTATTTCGGATCGCGTTTGGTATTATTTTAAGAGGTTTCGTCCACTCGTTGCACTATTACGGTAGACCTGCCCGCGTTTCTGTTGCATAATTCAGACACGAGCTCCGCTGTTTGCATTCCGATACTTGATATGTGCTTTCACATGTATTTATGTACCAGATTTTGTGTCTTCGTAATGTTCGTCGAATAAATAAATTGTGTAGGCACAAATACAATGGGCGAGCCGGCGTCCCTCGTTACGTCGGCAAATGTAAAGTTAGCTTCTTGGGTCAGCTTGTCAGGTTGAGATATTTCGCGGCAGTTGATGCGATCGCTTATATCATTGTTTAGGGACTTCGTTACAGACGTTACATCAGTGGTCCACGTCTCTCGTTACAAATTGTCATGAGCTCGTTTAGCAAATCGGGTATTATGTTTTGTTTTGTGTTCATTGCGAATATCTAATTTGAAAACGTTTTATTATAGTTAGTGCCTTTACCAAGTGCTTTTTAAATTGTTAAATACGTCAGCTCAAGTCTCAGTTGAGTAATCCAAAATCCCAACATCATTATCTTGCGTCTATCTAACACAATTCTGTTCACATCTCCTTTACCGCAATTGTAATGATTTGCGGCGGAGGTCCTCCTTTGTATGCGCTAGGCTTGACGTTTTGTATGCAAGGTGCGGCCACACTATCCCGTGCCCATCGGATCCAGAAACTTCCGCGACTGACCGGCCTGATTGCTCTAATTGAAATTTATACGCCGCTTCTCGAACGCGCCTCGATTCCCAAATGCCTTCTAATTCGATAAAATTAATGAATTAGTGTATAAATTGTCATAGTAGCCATTGTATTTTCGTTTGCATTTATGCGATCTCGTTTACTGGATCGACATTGGACGTGCTCATCCATTATAGATAGCCAGTGATCGTCCGGAGGTTGAAGTCTGTGTCATTCGATAATTGGACCCGCGATTATGTAGCCGATCCAGCCTATTTACCAACATCTGTAATAGATCTAATGATTGACAGTTGATCATTGCTTTATTTTTGCTTAATATAAATCCAATTACGTTAAACGCTTTTCATAGATGAATACTGATGTGTCAGTTGTTTGTAGTGGTTTCAGCTGGATTGATTCGGCGAAACGGCACCGGCCCACTTCCTAAAACTAGACTGGGAGACGCACATGGTTAAAATTAGGCCCGCCGGGAATAGCGTAAAACGTGCGTGCCTCGTCACCGCGCCGTCTTCGTAGATATTGTATTACAGCGCAACTAATCTAAATATCATTTATATTATGAGTAAATTTATCAATTTCTTTCCATTGTTTAGTGTATTAATAAAAAAACAAGGTTACGTCCGATGAGAATATTTAATTTTATTTTACTGAAACACCATGACAGTGAATTTTAAAGCCGTTGTTTCGAATACGCAAACAATGTTTTCCTGTCATCGGGTGAATATACAAGTTATCTCTGGGTCATCCTTTTGTTATCTCCACGGCTAGCTCGCTGCGCACAGTACCAGCAAAAGCCTCCATACTTCATATTCCATTGCTTGTTTCTTTGAAAGCGTCTTAATTTTATTTGGCCAGCAAGTATTGGACGTCGTCAGTTTCAAGATATCGTTACATTCAAGTTTGTCGGTACAGCTCGACCGTTATCTCGTGGGAAATGATTGTAGCCGGCGCGCTTTGTTAGGATGATTGTCCACTAGCGGTGTAGATGCGCCGATAGGTAGAGCCTGCGTGACAGCTATGGGAACAAAACACTGCGTCTGTTACTATAGCTCTAGTTAAGACATTTCAGTACTCGTTTATCTCAGCTTAATTAAATTTTTATAAGTTTATTTTTGGATTTTTTTTATAAGGATAGGAACATAGAAATTATAATGTAAAATGTGAAAGTGGCATAGTCAGTCTATTTAAAATATATATTTAGTTTTATTCTATACAATAGAATAACCTATATAGATGCTAGACGTCTAATATATTCTACGGGCGTACACCGCTAACTCGAAGCTATTCTGTTCTGAAAACAAATCATAAGCATCCATCCATCATACTTTTCTATTGATCGTTACTAGAGCTTACAAACAAAACGCTTTCAAATGGTAATCCTCGGAACGTGCCGTGAATTGGTTCCGCCACACTTCGTGGGAAATATCCTAGCGACATTTTAAATTTCAATTTGTTTAAACATTCACTAAAGTATTAGGTAGTTTTATAAAGTCTTAGTGATCCAAAGTTTCCATGATCCTTTAGACATTACTTATATTTATTTTTAGAATAAATATTTAATACAAATATGGAAATTTTATATAATCGAAAAAATAATGTAGAGAAAACGGGTATAGACTTATATCAGATTTAAATTAAGCAAATATTATGAGAATGCTTATTTTGTTCTAGTTCAGTAAATAGGTATATAATAAATATGCCAACAAATGATAAGTCAATAAAATGGGTCATTGAATAACTTGTTTGTATTTTGAACAATTGACCTTATATGGCCACCTACAGGCGGTGATATAATCGCTTTTGCTTTGCGTCGCGCGTGGGCAGCGTCCTTCCGAAACGCTGGCGCCGATCGACTAATATCTTTTCTATCTATAAACAACTATAATTTGCCTTACATATTTGGCCTATTTGTCTTAAAATGCTTGACTGATTGACAGTTTAATTCGAGTAACGTAGCCACAATTTTATCCAGAACGTATGTAGTCTCTAAAATAAATAAAAAGTGAAAACAGAGATTACGCTAGACTACTTTGCATAATACTGCTAATAAAATACTTGAGTACCTATAAGCAATATAAAATATGTATATTTTCAATATGATGTTACCCACCGGGAACATTACGTTCTTAAATAGTAAGTCAGCATAAATCTTAAGGCAGTTTGTTATAAATGCGCACGCGCACCTTGCATTCAAGTGATTTATATATGGATAGTTAATGATTATAAAACATAATACAAAACTATTTCTATTTCCTTAGAATATTCTTGCAAATCTCATAATGATTAAAAAATCGAAAAGAAAATTATACATAAATTTTATATAATATGATTTAAAAAAATAAAAATAAAAAAAAAATTAAACATAACATACGCAAACTAAACCGAGTCCTACTAAGATTGCGTCGTGTGCCTTCCTGTACGTAAATGTTTGAAATTTCTGAGTGTTAACTAGTAAATAGTTTAGTATGTTATTGTTGGATAGTAGGTATTCTAAAACAAATTGGCTTGTTGCGCAAATATTGTACACATAAGATAAACATCGTGATAAAAAAAATAATAAAATTGAAATACTCATTTTAACAAATTTCTTGTTATTATTTATTTCCGTAGAAATCTTCGTCGTCCCTTGATAGATTTTTTTAAATTTTGGAGCACCTTGTGCTTCAGTATCATCATATTTTCTTAATGAGTTCTTGTGTAGAAATCCACTAGAGAATACCAATCTTCTGTTGCGTCATTCTGAATCGAAAGTGGTCATAAACTTACTTAAAAGCCTTGGCAGTGTTGTATCTCGTTTTGTTGATCTGTGACATTGTGGAGATTGTCTCGTCTGTTCCGTTTCAGCATGTGGCGACTTAATATTGTTAGATAAAGACGAAAGATTCAATCTCAGGCTCTCACTTCCGTCCGCCTACGGCAGCGCAAACGCCGCCCACGCACTTACTTAAAAATTGCAATACTATTCTACTAGATAATATTTTTTGATGTTTTCCTTTTTTAAGAGTAAATAACAACTAAAATAGAGTTGCGTAAACAAAAATGTTTGTAGGTAGCTATATAAATAAATAAAATCAATTTGATCATAGTTTTGCATGTAAAAAGAAAATAGGAGTGAAATGCAGGATGCGTATTATATACATTGTGCAATATAAAATGACAACATTTTTATACGGAAACTTTCTGTTGAACATTCAAACATCGGCTAACTGTTGTTGTAAGGATGACATCAACATGTAGGTGGCGCGAGCTATAAAACGCGTTTCCTACCACTTTGTGTGTATAGAATCTTTCGAAACTGCTATCCTCTTTAAATTATGGCTTAATTCAGATCTCTCTGTAGCGCTGATATCCGATCTGTATTTTGCAATAACGGCACGGCGCTGCCCACTTTTAAAAGTCATGGTCCTCGTCGAAAACATTTTCGCTTAATGACAGTGGATGGGGTCGCATCAAGCTTGTATAATTTATTGTGGTTGTTGGTGAATTATTTTTTAAAGATCATTTTAATTTGTATGCCCTTCATTTTGTTAAGAAATGTTAACAAAAAGCTCTGGCATAAAAAACTGTCGAGTTCTTAGTAAGTATAATATCTTGCAAGGTGCTTCGTCCATTCTTGGCTTAGCTATTTCACGTTTGTTATGAGTAAACAATGTTAGCTCTTTTTTGTTTACATAAATTATGTTAACTATTAGTGAACGCATATTTTATTCCCAAGTCGAATCCTCGAAAACGCACAGATCTGTGAGTCATTTTAATAAAAGCATCATAAATAGTCGACATGAGAAAGGAACAATACACAGTAGTCGAGGACTGGCAGAGAAACAAACATACTGTAATATGTATACATGAACGTGACTCGATTTACCAAATCAAAAGAGACGCGAGGCTTAAGTTAACATTTTACATTCGCTATGTAAATTTTGTTTATAATTTCGCGTTATTACTGTAAGATTTTATTCTAATGCATTTTACTCGGTTAATTCTCAGGCCATTAATAAAGTGCCATCGTCTCTATAGTTTTAAGTACAAGAGGTTGATATTCAAAGCATCGATTAGGATTTAGGTTCATTTGCACTTCCATACTCATCTCACCCATATCATCAATCACTCGCTCTAATTAAGTTAAATATTGAAGGAACGTAACTGTTGTTAAGTTGTCTGGTGCTGTTGCAATGGTTTAATATATATTAGGTGATCTCTTCATTGAAATTGTTCTGATTTTATATTTAATTTTAAAACTTAATATATACGAGTATATATTTTTAATATAGTTAATATTAGCTACGTCCGCTCGGGACACAGTCCTGTGAACATTGATACCTGTATTAAAGTAACGTAACATTCCCAGTTTGCGCTTCAGTGTCCATAACAGTGTTTGTGATCCATCAAAAGTAACGTATATTAGATTTAAGGCATGTTGTGTGTTTTTTTGAATGAATGTCTCTTAAACTGTTAAAGCATCGGCTGACGCTTCATTAGTGAATTATTATGAAATTCTTGGTGCTATATTTCGTGTTAATAAAAATTAAACTTATTTAATATACTATGAAGAGTCGATCGATTCTTATAATCGCGATGAGTATTTTTGAGATTTTTATAATGTTACAATATTCCTCGAAAGTACTAGATCGAATTTGTTAAGGGATTTGACGTTAAAACATAATAATAAATTAATAATATAGTTGTTAAGTAATTAATGTATCCTAACATAGAAAGGCGTAAATGAAAAGACTGTGGACCAGTGTCTTCTTAGTGCCTTACAAATATGTAAGGGAAAAGTATGTACTTAAAAGTTGTGTCCGAATCAGTATTATTTTGCAGCCTATAATGGAATTGAATTTGAGGAACATTTAAATTGATTTATGATTAGTAAATAGGTTAAAAAGGAATCTCAGTATGAATTTTGTTCGGCACCCGTTCTCTATCTGTACTTAAGTTAACCAATCACTAGTCTGAACGGTCAAATATAATACTCAAAGCCTAACTCAGTTCATTATCGAGCAATACATCCAGGAGTTGTAATGAATACATCGCAAATTATATATTTATAAAATGTGCATAATATTGAATATGAAAAACATTTTACGGACAATATTTTAAATGAGAGTTCATATTGGCTATAAATAACGTTAATATTTAGTTTTATAAACTTTAATTCATAGCGTTTGTGCGATTATTAAAGTAATAAATGCTTTAGTGACTTAAAATACTGAGCACGATGCTACAAAAAAAATGACAACAGCTTATGTTTAAATATGAAATTAAGTTTTCAACGGACTTTTATTGCAGTTTGAGTCGATTATTCATCGGCCTCTGATAAATGTGCGACGTGCAATAATTCAATTCTCGTTTAAAAGGTTGTCTGATGCGCAAGTCTACTTGCTTGTATGCAGGATGAGTCCGGATATTTTTTACAATGTGTAATAGGAGCAGTGACGCCGACATGTGTTTAGTCAGTTGGCTTTCTAAGTTTTTAAAATAACTACGGAAATATCTAGATATATTTATTATATGTATTAAAATTATGACAATTTTGTAACAAAATTAACTATGGAAAGTATTAACTTTTTAGATTTTTTCTTTCTATAGTTAGTTTTGTCACAGAAAATAGTCGTTATTAAAGATTTTCTGAAATTATTGTTAATGAATAACCACTGGGCATAATATTTGTGAGTTTTTAGACTTAGTGGTTGTGAGGACCAACTTTTGTTATATACGTCCACAACTAACTTAGTAAAGATATACAATGAGTCGCTTTTGAGGATTGTCTGTTAAATTTTATACCCCAGAAGTGACTTTTTAAAGGCAATGTGATAGAAATAATACCTAGAGACGCTAGATCATTGTTACTGTAAAATACATTTTTTGTAAATATGTACAATAAAGTAACAGAATAAGCGAGAGTAATTTTAATACTAGATACAATGTTGTACAATTTTACTATTTAAATATTTTTTGAAAGATTTAATCTAATCTATTTTTAATAATGACCTATTTTATCGTTTCGAATAATTTATATTATGCGTTTGTACAATGTCGTAGACAAAATGGAGGAGGCATTAAAGAAATTATAAAAAATAATAAAATGTTAAAAAATTGATCAGATTTTGTATTGAGATTAGTTTTAAGACACCTTACCTTTACAATCACCATCGGATCCTTGGGAACATGCTTCCTGTATGACGTCCAGTGCCTTTAATCAAAGTTTTGTATCCTTTAAAAAAAATATTCCAGGTGCTGTTAGTTATACTTACTAGTTTTAGTTTTTTCTAGCCAAAAATGTCGAAGCTTTGATTAGGGCACAATAAAAACGATCTGTGTTTAGGGGTGGCGGTCGATGGGCCCAAATTGATATACCTCATCATTTCAACGATGTACATCATATGACTTAAAGGCCTAAAGCCATGTGATCGTATTCGCTGGGATTTTGGTGTATTTCAGTTTCGAACGCCACCAAGCGGACCATACAGGACGTCTTCCCTTTTTAAATTAAATTTGAAACGTCCATTTACTCGTATGGTCTTAGCTTTTGTAATTTCAATAATTCAAAGAGGAGTGTCCGATAGTGTTTGACTTCATCGATATAAATCGAACGTTTCGGGACGTCCCTCGGAGGTATTCTCGAAGCGGTCGTTTAATAGTTTTTTAAGTACGTCGATGCCAAAGCTGTTCAGCCTGCCCCTATAATTACTTTCGCCCCGTCCAACACGAATATTGCAATCGTAAACCCGGTGTAATTGCTCAATGATCCACCTACAAGTTTTCTCGCGTGGAAAGGCAGCTTTAACAACTTTCTTCGACTACGCTCGATACATAGAATAAGATTGGCCAATCTTTTTGAAAACAAATATGTGAATAGAAAATAGAAGAGAGAAGACTGCTGCAAGGTAAGTGGTTCATTTAAATATTAACTTTTAACGACTAACATCATTAAACTTGTTTTTTGTTCACGTGTGTTTTTCGTTGTGCTTTTTCAGATTTACTTCGTACAGGTATCAATTGAGTAAAGTGATGCGATGTGGGGGGACATAAACTTAATATTTAATGTAACACGACTTTGACAATGAGAATGTTTCGAGAGGAGAGATTGTGAACTTTTTTATTGCACATTAAATTGAGAACGACTTTACAATGCAAAGTTTATGCGTATTATGT
Organism: Heliconius numata; assembly: GCA_016802625.1. Lineage (NCBI taxonomy): Eukaryota > Metazoa > Arthropoda > Insecta > Lepidoptera > Nymphalidae > Heliconius > Heliconius numata. Next base: position 4,459 of record JAEBDU010012678.1, on the reverse strand, counting down.
TTCGACAGTTATTTACAATAAATAGGCACTTAACCTTAAAATATTTGCATGATCATACGAAACAACAATTAAATTGTATATTATTAAACAATGGTATACGTTTTTTTATTTCGATACCATTGTATTTTATTTGTATTTGAATATAGATTTTACATTTCATAACATCAACTTTTAGCTTAAAATATTTTTTGTCTTCTTAATATTCTCAAAAGCATAATATAACATTACCTGGCATTTGTATTATGAAAGGTTAACGCGAAGTGCTTATTTTTCCACATTCGTTTACCCGTATATTAAAGCCGACACCAATATTATCTGGGGTCAGTTTAAAGTAACCGCTTAAAATATTGTGACGCTTCGTGAATAATCTTCGCTACGTGCACCTACTATATTATGCATACCAGAACGTCTTGGCCCCTAGTCGTCTTTAACACCTCCTTCCACTTGCCACATTTCGTGGTTCCATGGTACTGGTCCTGTAATACCTCTCGATGATAGTCGTTTCAATGGCTCAGATTTACGACAGAACGTGCAGTAGTTCATCTGTTTGCGGTCTTTATATCCTAAGTTGGTTTGTTCTAACGCTGTATGCAGATATCTAGGACTCACAATAGCCTTTATATAGATGAATTAATTCTGCTCGAGACAGCTTGACGTGTTGAGTTGAAATGATTAATAATACAAAATATGTCACCACCTGTATAAACAATGAGTTGTTAGAAATTTATATGGCCGTCGATTGAATGGTATTTGTCTGTGGACTTGACGTATTCATTTTTAATTATAGAAAGAGAGTCAGAGTTCTTAATTAATTGAGTTACCTATGTTATAAAATTTTACGTTCATTTTTCCAAAAATAGTGTTTTGACGTCGGTCTACACTCACTTACAAAAAATCTTGTAGAATTTTTTAAAACTTGTCCTCGTTCTGTGGGATGTAGGTAGGTACTTTACGAAATTTTTATTTAAGCCAAGGCAATGAATATTTTTGGAAAACTGCTTTTCGAAAAATTGCTATCGCAATTTAACTTGATTATTAAATTATATAATTAATAATGTAAAATGATCTTATTAAAAATATTATCGATCATAGCGATTGCTTTATCCCTATATGGTGGTGGAGGTAAAAAAAATCATAAAATATTTTATTATTATAAAACATATGATAATGTAATTCAAAGTATGAAAAGTTGCTTATAAAAGTTGTAACTTCTCTTGTTTTGCGCTTTTTTATTGAACTGTATAATTTACTTCATATTACGTATTAACTAATCTATTACATTCGTACACATTTAATACATCGTCTAACAGATGTGGCTGTAAGCGAGATGTTAGGAGTTCGATCTCCACTCTGGATATTGGACTATTTCCTTCGATAAAAAAGTATGGCGTTAAGTTTCTACTTCCTATCCTGCTGTATGTTATAAAACCTGAAACATTTTTTTAGCTTCTTGCTGTACCCTGCACATGGCAAATAACAGGGTAGGCAGAGGGAACCTGGGAACTTAGTGGAAAAACAATCCGTCCCCCATTTCAGGTCGAATTCCACCAACTACGTTGCGCTGATTACCAGAGCGAAGAAATGAAAATATTAAATAATAATTTAACATTCACTAATAGCTTAGTGCGTTAAACGAAACAAACTCTTCAGCTTTACAATATTAGCAAAAATAAGTAGGTACATATTTATGGCTATTGCTACTTTATACCTATTAAAATATTGTATTTGTAAATTATTTATTTACAATTTACAAGTAATTTAATATCTTTCAGTTAATCATCAATCATTAATTAAAAAAGAACTTGAAATTGTTAATAATAAACTGTACAATTTCGATCTATTCACGCTCGATTGAACTTTTTGCGATTAAATATGTGATGTGTGATAGAAACGAGAAGTGTAAAACGCTTCAACTAAGATCAACGCTTTCCCGTCAGTCTGATCATTGGAAAAAAAAATTGATCGTGTAATTAAAACTAATGATTAGTTTTTACCATCTTTAATAGAGAGGAGTTATTGTTACTCACTACTTACTTACATATTTCTAACAGCAATTTTTTTTTGTATTATTTAGTATCATGCTGTATCCCGCATGTGTCAGGATAGGCAGAGGGAAGTTAGTATTAAGACACTCCGTTAGGATTCTATCGCCCAATGGCATAATACCAAGTTCTTTGTAGTTTCGTCATGTCTTTCTATGTATTTTATGTATATCCCAGGGATACACATAAAAGATAATTATATAGATTAAGATTAATGCTTTCTGCTACGGAAACCTTCATTTTACTTAAATTTTTGAACTTAAATTATTTTGTAATGCAATTCGACTTTTTATTGCAAGGAAAATACGAATCGAGAATGTATAAAGATGCTAATAATACTAGAAGAAACGAAAAGAACATGCAGAGACTTCTCTCTGCCAGAAAAAATATTTAAAAAAATACTTCTGTTTTCTTTTATAATGTTAATAAACCAATTTCTAAGGTTACCTAGAAAACATTAGAACTGTGAATTTTTTCTCACGACACTTGACTAGTCCTAGCGTCTTAAGAATTCTGTAGACGGTGTCGTAATTTGTTGAAAGCGCGATTATAACATTCCTGATTACCAACTTGTGCTTCTTAGAAAGATGCACATAAAACTGCGTTGAAATGAAAATTAATCAAAGAAAGTAGGTACTATTTACAAACAGTAAATCTTTAACGTCATATTTATTGGCTTCCTGTTCATTAATTGTCATTGTATCTAGGAAGTAAATAATGATGTCCAATATGACTATATATATTTTTATTTGCCTGGATTTTAAACTGCTATTTCATAGTCTAATTTTAGGTATGCAGAGACCATAGCGTTTGGTGCTCCGTGCTCTCTGGCTATCTCGCTAGGGATAGTAGCGTGAAGCTAAATGAAGTTAATCAAATTGTGAGTTGCCGCAGTCGTTCTTCAGCTCGTTGTTCCAACTTATTTAAACAAAACTTATTACTGTTATATAAAGCAACTCTTCGGATTCTAGTTGGCTCTTCTCGGTCATTCATCTCCTTAGTTCCTGTGAAACTGTCATCACTGGCAGTTTCGTGTAATTTGGTAGTTCCAAAGTACTTATAGTAACCTAATTGAATATATTATATTTTGATTTTAATATTGGTATCTATTTAGAATATTAGACAATTGAGATTGAAACCTACAACTATCGTGTTCAAGTCATTCAACGCCCATGTCATCCACTCGTAGTTCGGTAATATGTTTTTACTTATAAAAAAGAATTTTTATTTACACGGTAGGTAAATATTTTTTTTCTCACTGAGATTTGGCGTGCGGTTAAATTATAATCAAGTTTCGATGTTCCGTGTAACGTTAAAGATAATAATTTTAAGTGATTTCTCGCCTGCTTCAAGAACAAACAAAGTATGGTATAACGTATTATTATAATAATGTGTTAAATAATTGAATAAAATGTATACTTAATGGTTAAAATATCAGTTGTAAATAACAAGGACTGGGCCATAACCGAAATTAACTTTTATAAAATTGACTTTCATATAGCTAAATAATTGTACTTTCGAAAACGATATTTCTCATATTTTTATAGCTTCACCGTACCTATAGCAGGGTAAGCAGGGGGGGTTAACCTAGTATTAAGAGTAATTTCCAATTGCCACTCATTTTTTCGAGATATTTGGGTGTTGAGTGGGAAACGAACCCACTACTTTTATATAGTATACCTAAAAATATTCGAACTTATAATATATAGCTAAGGATAAAACTAAGTCACTCGTCATTGATGTACGTTTATTATGTCTTCATTATGCAACGAATTTTAATTCTGTTTTCACTGACAGAGTAATTGATAAGAAAGATTTATGTGCTTTATACACACAGACAGATAAAAAAAGTATAAAAAGGTATATTTCAACCTGAAAAACCACAGAGGCCAGTCGTGGCATAGCGACACAAAGTGTGACTGTAATTGACTGGTTGTGGGTTCGTTCCCCACTCGAGCAGATGAAATATTTATTTAAATTTATATTTCCATTTCTTCGCACTGGTGTCAAGGCAAAGCGTCGTGTTGAGTTCCGCCACTCCCCACGCAATGTCTCCAGAAATCGGCGGAAAGTGGGGAACGAAGTGCCTTAATTTTTATTAAATTAGGTTCCCTCTGCCTATCCTGCTGTGTGCGGGATACAGCGTGAAGCTGGTTTATTTAACATCACTTATTTGTTCACCGCTTATAGCTTTACCATCATCATTGCAATATAAACAAATCGCCACTTTTCAAAGTAAAGGTTTGAAGTAAGGTCAATTTTAAGCATCGAGGATCAAACTTCGATCTTTTATTGACCTCTGGCCGGAGTGGTAGATCATAGATCACTACATCGGCTCTAAGATAGCAGCTGTAGACAATCTTTAAAATTAGTCCTCAGTATAAAGAGATGCACTTTGATAATTAAAGTAGCGCTTG
>JAEBDU010012677.1:0-39539 GCA_016802625.1 Heliconius numata | reverse complement strand
ATTACGAGAGTACAAAAATCGCGTGTTTGCACTTTAACGCCTACCCTAACGTCTTACATAAATTTTCATCAACAATAACCATATATCGACAATTTTTATCGTTCGAGATGTGGCGACTTTAAGATAACTGTATGAATTATGGGTGACATGGTTATATTATTAAACAACTTATTTAGTTTCCCATTAATTTTTCCAGATTAGTTTTCATCGCATCGCAATTGCCATCTAATGTAATAGTAAAATATACCATTGACTTTGAAAAGAGCAACTATTGAGTTTCTTGCCGGCTCTTCTCAGCAGAACTGCCTTCCGAACCGGTGGTAGCTTTTTGTTTATATGTTCATTCGACGATTCAAAAATGCTTTTATAGTTTATTTGATTAAAGACTATTTTGAATTTGAATTAATTTTTATCTTGGCCGCTTATTGTATTATTAATTGAAATGAGCGGATTTCTTTAACTTAATTTTACATTTATTTTAAACCAAAGAAAGACAGAATATCGTGTTCCATAGTAATCCTTAAATCATAAAATTCACACCCCAATGGAGTCAGGGCGGGTCGTAAAGTGTTAAAGGCATCTTTTGTAACGTAAATAAGATCAACATTGTAATTTCGCCGTACTTAATCTACAACGTTAACACAAAAGCTTTGTGAATTAAATTACATAAGTAAAATATCATAACTAAGCTAAACTAGTATTTATTACTAATATATGAAAGTAAGATAAGAATTCTCATTCTTATGCAGTAGAATTTTAATTGTACTTATTATATTTTATTATACGAGTATACCTAACTATAATTCTTTATTGCACACTACAGTTAAGTGCTTTAAAATTTGAGAAAATAAAACAACGTGTTACAAATATATAAAACTTTAGTTAATATTTTACTTATTATATTAAAATTTCTTAGAATATAAATTACTTTATTGAATTTCTCTCCGCCTATTTAGAGGGGGGACAGCGTAAAGCTGAAAAAATATATTGAATCTATATATATAAAAGGTCACTCACTCATCACGAAATCTCAGAAACTACATGTGCTAGGAATCTCAAATTTTGCATAGGAGTTACTTGCGTGCTCGCTAAGACGGGAATTTGCAATATTCGATTTCTAAGGGGTTGTTTTTGGGGTTGAAAGTTTGTATGAAACTTCGTTACAAATGCTAGGAGTCTCAAATTTTGCATAGACGTCACTAGGACGTAGTCATGGAGACAGAAATTAATAATAACATAGTTCACGCGGGTGAAACCGCGAGCGGGCCGCTAGTAGGTATATAAAATAAAGTCTCTACAATAGCAGAAATAGGCATATAGATACTCAAAGCTGTCTCACTACTTAGAATAATCCTTTCATATTTCCAAGTGAAGTTGAATGCGATTTTCGTGTTCTCAATTTGTTAAAGTGGACCACCGAGACAGATACATAACCCGAAATACACCTACATACGTACAATTTTATAGCAAATATTACATTATTTTTTTCTAAAAGTCGTTGTTTTCTTTGTATTCTTTTGTTATTACAGCATAGATAAATAATATGAGATAAAAATAATTCCAATTAAGAAGCTTTAAATTACGTTTAATGTGATTGACATTTTGTTATCTTTTCTTGTTTTAAAAGGTAGTATTTTAACAGCAATGGCAGCGGCTTGTCATGAAAAAATAACAAGTGACGAGAATGGAGAGCACAGTGGGACAGGATTCGACTATAAACCTGATGGTTACAAGTTCGATCTTCACTAGAAATAAACAAAGAAATGATTCACATTTCCATTCCTCCACTTTTTTGACCGTACGACCTTGAGTTGCGCCTTTCTACAGAAAATACGTTCACCAGAGCAGTTCTTGAGAAGAACCTACCTCAGAATTCACGAGATACAGAAGCTAAAAAATAGGAAATAGAACTTGAGAAATGAAAAATTACAATCGATATTTTTATATTTAAAAACCGTTTAAAAAAGCATACTTCATGTTAAAGTAATTTCGTATAAAATAAATGAAATATTTGACGTTTACTTTCATCATATATATATTATTTAAACAACATTAACATGCCATAATTTGGTAAACGTTTTCATCGTCATAATATTTATTGTATTAAGCAATCTAAAACATTTACTGATTTATCCGTTGCTCATATTAGATGGCTTTACATGTTAGACTCGTGAACATTAAAGTTTTATGCTTGTTTTTATTATTACAACTATATAATATTTAAATGTTAAATGATTACTATTCTAAATAATGTATTCATTGAATTATGATACTTCATGTTTATTTTATTAAATTAGCCAATTGACAATGATTTACGATTATTTTTTTTATAAACGGTATTGTTACTTTTAGTATACCGCTTATATTTAAACAAATACCTGTGTATTTGTTTGGGTGTGACACTTTGATAAGAATAGGGTCATTCTTTCTGGCATAAATCCTTGCATTTGATGCCAGGGTCTGCTTTCCTGCTCGAAATATTCCCCTCGTCCTCAATGGCTAGTCCATTGGCTCTCATGTCCTGCATCACGATCATAGGCGCTTCCTTGCGTTTCCGGGAGATCTCACTCCAGAGATAGCCATACCAAGACACATGTATCATAAATTACAAAAGTTGTATTGAAATTTAATCATCAAGCTCCTTTAAGTATACATTTTTATCTTTGAAAATTTCATATATCCAAATATTTGATTATAACATTTATCACATGACTCTATTTTACCGTCACTGTATTTCATCGAGTTTACAAACAAGAAGGTATTAATTTATCACATTTCACTCAACACGTCACAATTTCACTCATAGCTCATTTATCAAGAGCACCTAAGCCGCTTAAGCTTTCAAAGTAACATGAACCTGCGAGTACACATACTCAGCATTAGGGATGAGTTCGATATAACAAAACGTAACTTGTAACCGATACGATGCCGAAACCATACCATATCGATATCTGTTTCTAAAAAACCGTTATCATAGAAACTTATCAAAACTATCAGATGCGTATTAAAACTTAAAATCACACACAGCAACTATCGCAACGAAAACGTAAAAACGAAAACTTCGCATAACACGAACTAAGTAACTACCTCTCTTTCTAACTATATGTTTCTCACGAGTGTAAAAGAAATGAAGCGAATATCCGATAACTTGCATCTATAAGATATTATTACTTTACGTTACAAAAAAGAACTTCTATATAATGGGAATAAGGTTGAAATTTGGTTAAAATATTCATATGAATATAATATTATTTTCACACTTGAGTGGATTCGACTTTTAAAATTCTAAACGTTTGTTTTTAAGTGACAAATGCTTATTTGAAATTTATTTTCAAATTTTTAATATTTTAGAAATAGTTTAGTATTGTATTTAGTCCTTTGCGATACGTATTGCGGATTTCAGTGTGTGTATATACTTTTTTTTAACAACAATTTCTATATAGTTTAAAGTTAATTAGTGTTAGTGTATAGCTTAAATATATTAGTGTATATAGACATAATTTTTTTCTTAAAAATGTCGCGTAAAGTCTCTCATCTCTCTGTATACTTGGTGATTTACTTTATATTCATAATACTTTTAAAAAACGCAACCAGCGTTTAATGTCAATTTGCCTTCAATTTATATCGTTAAAAATGATTTAACGTTTGTAAACTGTATTATCAATATCGATATCTGAAAACCGTTTTTGATATCGTTATGAAAACCATATATCGGTTACATAACCGTTATCGAAAAAAAACGATAACGCCCATGCCTACTCAGCATACAAATATGATTTTTCTTTCCAATACGCCTAAAGAATAAAATTAAAATTATTGATTTAAATGAACAAGAACTGGGCAATGGTCCAAATGGATAATGCATCTTTAATTCATGGTAACTGTGGTCTAACCTTTGTTCTTTGAAATATCTCTATAGCAACTAAACCTATTGTAGTTCGTGCTAACAACTGCAGTATACATTCTCATAAGCGACACGACACACGGGTAAACTTGGAGGGAGGATCTTCGAATTTAACCCAAAGTAATGCTTCTTAAATTATAGACAGACGCAGTTCTCGTTAGTTAAGGTATTAAGCACATTTAAAAGTGCAAATTTGAAACTTCGATAATATACTGTAATATTTAAATTATATCCTTTTTGTTTTACGTTGTATTCCGCTGTATGCGGGTGAACCGAAGGAACCTGGTGTTAAGACACTCCGTCCCCCACTCACCGCACAATACTTATTGTATGCTTTATCTTGTTACCAAGCTGAATAAATAAAAAAATTTTCCTCCGAATGAAAATCGAACGATCATCATCACCATATGCAGCTGAACCAGGACCTCCTTCTAAACGGATATTAAAATTATATTTTTAAAACAAATAATTTAAACGTAAATTTTACAATCTAAGTATCTAACTCTATAAATATATTTTGCTTATTTTGCATACAGGTAGTATGTCATATATATACATTTTGAGTTGTTTTGTTTTTTGTTAGCATAACAAAACTACAAATGCTACGAACCAGCACGTCAACGTAAGGGATATATAACCGAAAGACACTACTTCCCTTTTGGGAAAGTCAGGTAATAAAGATATACATACGTTACGTCGTTCGCCGTAACTTTTTCACAGGTCACTGCCACATTACACCTAAAAGATTCACATACATAAAATTTGAATCTTAAAGAACCTTTGTGTAAATCAAGCGAACATATTCCTTTGCCTCGTTCAAAATATATTTATGTTATACATAAATATTAAAAGATAATTTTAATACATTACGAGCTGCTTTATAATTGAGTTCAAAGAAAATTCTTTTGGCTGATAAGTATAATAGAGACACTGAGATAAGGATTTTGATTTGACGACAACCATATAAGTCTTGTTTGATTTCTCTTTATGGTAATCAGTTTTATATTACTTTGAAATAATACTACAAACCCCATAATAAGAAATAATACTTTCATTTTGTCACAACCCAAAATTAACCAAAAATCCGATTGAAAAAAAAAAACAAACACCTTCAACGACAATGCAACCCCTATTTTATCCCATTAGGGTTAAACTTTTTCAAAATCCCTTCTTAGTGAGCCCACATTACAAAAATAAAAATCTGTCCAAATTTCTCATTTCTACACACAGCGATTACGTTTGTGCGTGCGTGTTTTACCTCAGTCAGTGGAAACAACTCCTTTTATATATGTGGATTAAATTATATTAAACCCTCTTTTCCCTAAGATAAAATATGGCAATATCACTATAGTTAAACAATCAGGAACTATATGCTACATTTAACACGGTTATTACAGATTCCATCGAGAGTCGATGGTCAAAATATTATGTAAGTATATCATATTGCTCCCAAGTCTCCATGGGGTACTACTTTTCGCATATATGTAACGTATCTAACGCCCGTATATATAAACAGCTCTCCGATCTGAGATCGATCTCAAGATACCGTTTTCATTCATTCCCAGAGTTGAGAGCGATTTATGTATGAATATTTATAAATAAAGGCCTAAAATACCATTAAATAGAAGATAAAAATGCTTATTACAAGGATTTACGATTCGTTACAATTATATAATTCACAACCAATTCCACTTTATGTTCATGCATACATTCAATTTTACCGTAGCTGGACGTAGTGCAGGTGCATTCTGTGCACGAAATGATTCAATTTAAATTCCTTTAAGCATCTTCTTATCCTTTCGAGTCGACAAGCTCAATCATTTTGATCTACAGACTAGAGTGACCGTTTGTCGAAGCCTTTGAGCTTTAGAAATGTCCAATCTTTTATTCACTATAAAGCAATAGCAAATGCCTTTGCTGAATATGTACTCGTACGTTTTGTTTGCTTTTTCATTTTTTTTAATTTTTTATGTGTTTAAAGAATAAATAAAGTAATCTTACGTTTCTAACATATTTCTATACGAGGGTAATATATAATGTACGAATGTAATGGTTTTAAATTTTATTCGAGGAAATGAAAATGTTCAATGAAGGTATATAAATCAAAATATTTAAACTATAGAATGAAAAAAGAGCTCAGTATTGTAGGTTAGCAAGCGTTTGTTTGCGGTTGTGTATATAATGAAGTACGAGTACAATTAATACAAATTTGTAATGATTTTGTATATATCATTCCCTTTATTTGTATTATAAGTTCTCACTTCGGGCCAAGTTCATAACTGCAAGTTCACGAGAAATACGTCCCTATAGGTTTTGATTACACAGTGAACTTCATACAAAATGCAGCAAAAACGATGCATAAATGCTCGTATCTCTTTATTGCGATGACCTAAGCGCTTGTTTTTTTCTGTGCTGCAAGAAACCTTACACCTGAATATTTAATATTAATCTTAGCTTGGGACAAAAAGTGATCTTATGAGTGTTTTGTTTTTCCTTTTGACGTACGGAACCCTAAAAACAAAAAATGCTTAAAACTAAAATAAAAATATCAAATTTCTTAATTGCTCTAATTATATTGTAAAAATTTTGTCCAGGTGGAAATAGATTTATTGATAAAGGTGAAGTTAATAAAAGCATCTTAAAAATTACTACTAGTTAGTGCCCTTTTGTTAATATTTTGTAAATAATACTTGCTTAATATTATCCATCTTACAAGCCATAAAATTAGTTATAACTAAACTTTGCCACTCAAGTCCTGGAGACATCTAAAGACAGCTTTAGATATGTACCTAGTATATTCTGTAAATTATTTCTACGAAGACAATGCTCTTTTTATAGCTTAAAAGAAATTACTTTTTCCTAATAAATTTAAATGATTATTTTTCTAATTAACTCTTCTAAGCACTTTTAACGTTGCATGAGCATATGACCACAGACTAAAAACAATCAAATCTGTTAATAATATTTATTTACTTTTATACTATTAAAATATATAAATACTTATTAAAAAATAGTTTTTCAATATTTGAAATAAGATTTTTCTTATTTTCATACAACATCAATATTAGGATACAATGCCTCTATTGACACAACTGCCTTGCGTGTTTTTACGTAATCAGGAGAGCCACACGAACTACGAAAATGATGCCATTCTTCCAAAAATAAATTACCTACATAATTACTCGCACCGCCACTTCTAACAAAAGTTTACTGTTTAGTGCAGAAGATCGATAACCAGTTTTTTTTACGCATGTCTTTTAAATCATAGAAACATCTATACCTCAAACGTAATATTATAAATGCAGAATAAGATTATATTATTATCTATTTATATGTAGCTCAGATTCATTGAAATTACTTTTTTAAGATGGCGCCGATAAATGTAATTTTCAGAAACAATCTAAGTATAAGATAACAAATGTTATCATGACCGTTATATAAAATTTTATATTTATCAGCTATGATAAAATATTATGTTTTTCTAAATAAATACTTTAGCTGATTAAAAAAATGAAAAACTAAAAAAGTACTTCCCGTACCGGGAATCGAACCCGAGCCTCCTGGGTGAAAGCCAGGTATCCTAGCCACTAGACCATACGGGATACGTTAAGTAATATGAATGTTCTGGCCGCAATCTATAATATTACACAATTTAACAAAAACATATTAATAAAACTTATTGAAAAAGACACATTTCTAAAGAAATTTAAAAAGGGACTAAATATAACGTATACATACATATTATTGTGTTAAAAAACATGCATGCATTAAACTTTCAGGCGCTGAGCTTTACAAGCACAGTCGCTCGTATTGCTATATTTTTTATTGAAACACATTTTCTTCAGGGGTTCAGCAGATTTCAGGGAATTTTAAATTTATTAGAAAACACTGGTCTTTGAGCAAAATTGACAGATACAGCCCGACGCTCGTGATTTTTTTCCTCAATATATCTTTCTCTAGGTACGTTATCATATAATATATTAAAATAAAAGAAAATACAATATATATTTTCACCAAACGACCGAAATACGATGAAAGTAGCAATAAAGATCAATTTAAAACGTCTAATATAGATTTGTTATAGGCCATAAATGATATTTTATTAGTCTAACATTTTACGCTATGACTTATGCCAATTTCGTTTTGTAAGCATTAATCTTATAAAGGTACAATATCTTTTAGAGACGTAACACATACCAGTCAAGTGTGAGTTAGACTCATCTACTGAGGGTTCTGTATCCATTTCAAAATTTTATGTCAAACATCTCCTATAACTGTCTGTCTGTGTTGACAAATGGCCTTGACAAACAGACAACAAAACAATCCTAGAAAGTTTTCATTTTTTTGGAGATTCGGATCCTTAAATACGTTTAGGTATAAAATCTCAATTCTATTTATTTTCGCAATATAATTTTCTGACATATTTACTTCACTACCGTTGGATTTATTTTAAAAAAGATCCTAACCCTAAATACTAAATAAAGTAATCTTATTTAACTTTTATGCACTGGTTTAAATAAACTCTGACTTTTAGTTTGCCCACTTCAAAGGAATTGTTCTTTTGACCGAATAGGTACTCAAAATTTATTCGTGTGCTTAACATTTCTAATATAAAAACGCTGTATAGCTTTAAAAGTATAGCTATAAACCTTTATATAATAAAAAAACTATCGCACACAGCTTCGCCTGGGCTAAAATTACATAGGCTATACCTGCACTACCCACTTTGATATCTTCCATGTCAAATCGACCGTTATATGTAATCGTTAATTTCAACTTACAATATCCAAATATCTTTTGTTATAAATTTTCTTTAGTTTTCTATGTGCCTGTACTATGTCGATAACTATATAACATTAATATATCATGATATTAGAAACATAAAAAATATTCTAGACAAACTTTTTTCAACCATCGCGAACCAGCTGTGACTCTGTTGGCTGAAGTACAAAAATTAGTTGTTAGCCACAGATAGTAGCAAGTTTTTCAATATAACACTTTGAAAGTAATACAGAATTTTTTCCTTCAAGTTATTTTTCTTATTTATCTTAGAAAATAAAACTAATTAATATTTTTATATTATAAATAACGAAATAAATGTTAATACTGCAATTATATTTTACATAACATACATAATTTTTCCTTATACGTATTTCATTTCAATAGAAAACAATAGGTAAATATTTCATAGGAAAAAATAATTTCACGAGTGTATTGTAAAAGTTTGCTTAATTTTTATAAGCTCTAATTAATCTTTATATTAAGCGAAATAGAATTTTACCTATGTATTTTTTAATTTTCACAATATTTTCTCAACTTTTCATGTTTATATTAAAATTAGTCTGCAGGTGCTTGCTATTTAAATACCTGCAATTCTCGAGGGATTGCAGACTGCAGCAAAACGTTACGACGCTCTTCATATTATTAGTATGAAATTACCTACGTACTTTTACTGTGTTGTAACGGAATTTGTTTTACTATCCAGTGGAAAGATAAATTATTTTATTCTGAATTAGTAAATTTATAATATAAACATAAAAGAAAATTTACTTTATTTGAAAGCCGACAATTGTATTCTATTTCCTTAATTAGAAAACACATAAAAATTTGAACGTAGCGGAATTTGGACAGTCATCGACGGTTTCCAAGAAGCGCGAGTTCAAATCTTGCTCCTATCAAAATTTTATACATTTTCTAAATAAGTATTTTTCTTTCCTAAATGTGCAATACTACACAATAGATGACTTTTAAATTCATTTAAATTGTTCAATTAAAATAATATTATGATGAAACTAAAATATACATCACTAAGCAGGGTTGGCAGTTATAATGAAGGGAAAGAACTATTATTCGTTTCCCACCCGAAATCTAGATACAATGTGCTCAGTGGCGGAACTCTACGCCGCGATTATCCTGATCTATATAAAGAAAAATATTGACTTATGAAAATTAATATGTAATTATTACTATATAAATTATGAAAACTCAAAGATAAAATTTGTAAAGAACGCCTAATGATTTTTTATATCATTCCACCAGAGCAATTCTTTAAAGTTTATAATTGTAAAAGAATAAAGTGATAGCAAAAGTTAAATTAAAATTATCACAATGGTTTATACTGAAACGTGACAGGATTAATGAGGCGAATTGTTGCGAAAGTTAAAAGACTAAACTCGCAAGTAACTTTAAGCCCGATTTCATTCCATTTGTTTCACTTATATAAGGAAATGGGAGCTTGTCCTTAAAATAAATAAGCAATAAAAAATTAAAAAAATATATTTATTACTTAAAACTAATCATAACCCTTTCATTACATATTAAGTTATGATCTCCATTGGGCCCCAGGGCGTGGGCGCTATGGGGTATCTGATTCTGGGCAGTAGTGGTTTGGATTCCCTTTATATGTTCGTTATGATGTTCTATTCGTGTTCGTGTTCTTCGATTCAATTTTCTTTACGTTATCGTGTTCATCAATTCAGATCTTAGAATAATTTCCAGAAGTTACAGATATACCTACAACATCGACGAAAACAGTCTCGATTACTCTATAAATAGGATAGAACAAGGGTGAGAGTATATTTACATTCTATTCCATTAAACTGTTTGATGAGGCGACGTGGGGCGAATATCGGAGACTTGAGAGAAAAATAATTGTAAAACATGACACGTTATTGAGATACGACGGGAAATCTGATGTAAATAAAAACATAATGTAAATAGGATGGAATACATTAATAAATATGAAATATTTTAGCTCACAAAATTCAAATACAAGAAGCCTTAAAGGAAAATTGTTCAAACTTTGAACTTGAAACAGGTTAAGATGCACAAATATTTGTATCGAATAACATGTTTCTATAACTATTCACTCACACACATTCACTAATTGCTATTTCCTCTTTTTAGGGGCAATAGATGCATTTAAAAAAAATTTCTATTTGACGAGCAGTTACATTTATTATAATTTGAAGTTGTACATATTTCAACATGGCCTGAATTTAAGAAAAACATGTCAAAGAAAAATAAGAATAAAATTTGAAGAATATTTTTTTGGAAAATAAAACATCAGCGAGTTACTCGTATCTTGTACGCTGTACGCGTATATGCACACTTGACTAAAAAAATATAAGTACGGCGCGGCGTTTAATAAATATCTTGGAAGTGAACAAGCCCAGATCCAATCTAAGTAAATTATCTATTATAATATATTGCAAGTATATTGTAGGTATAGTATCACTGATATTTTAAAAGGTTGACAAAAAAATACAATCGAATTGATAACCTCCTTTTCTTACAGAAGTCGGTTAAAAAATAAATTCAAATTGGTTATATGGTATGTAAATTGTAAAATATTGATTCGAATACAGCTGAATATTTCATGTCTTTTTACGGTAAGGGAATTTAATGCAATCTGATTTGACTATAGGCTTTGCTCCACCAGTTACATTTTTAGCTTTCAGTTTGCTTATTACATTTTATCACGCTAAAATCTATTGAAAATGTATATTGTCGAATACAGGATATTTTTTATATAACATATTTTCTTCGTAAAGGTACGCTGTTTTAGCAATCAAAAAATTAAATTAAATTTGCAAAAAAAGAAAGCAATAACTATATATTACTTTTAACAGATTAAAATGTAAGGCGTTTTTAGATCTCTTTTAGGGCTTACTCTTTGTAGACCACGAAGCTTATGTTAAATCAAGTGAACTGATAAGTGTGTAAATATTGAACATCTTTAGAATATTAGGTAAAGTATATTGTATTGCACAAAAAATCTCCTTAAAAGATTTATTTCATATTAGCAGTGGCGTAGCTAGGGGGGTGCGAGCGGGGCGGTCGCACCGGGCATCAAAAGGAAATAGGCATCAAAGTCGACGATTAGTGTGTTTTTTCTTTGTTTTTTAGACCTTATACCATTTTAAAGGGCATCAAGTCCTCTAAGCCGCACCGGGCATCAAAAGGAAAGGGGCATCAAAGTCGACGATCATTTTGTTTTTTTTAGAACTCAACGTCTACGATCACGTTTTTTTAGAAGTCAACGTCGACGATTACGTTTTTTTTTTTAGAATCAACAGGAAAGGGGCATCAAGTCCCCCAAGCCGCACCGGGCAGCAAATACCCTAGCTACGCCACTGCATATTAGTAATAATAAAATAAATGGTCAATAAAAAGCTTTTATTGACCATTAGAAGATATTATATAATAATAATAAAATAAATATATTTAGGTAACATTTGTAATTGAAGGCGGAACTGAATATTATAAAACCCAGATCTGACAATAAGGTTTACACTTACCTCAATAAAATGTTATGTATTGGTATTTTTTCATCACTTACCTCATATAAATCAGTTTATTACCTACTTAGATAGAGAAAGAATGAAAAAACATCGAAAGTTCACAAAGTAGGTAAATTAAGTAAATCCAAGAATAGCCTCGCCGGCGCGATGTTTTAATTTTAGTTACTTAAAAGCTCACCTTTATTGTGGTATAACACCGAGACTCATTTAAAGTTTATGTAACTTCAAATAGAGGTAGAATTTTCATCTAAGTCTTTTTTTTTTAATAAAAATAATAATGCTTTTATAATTTTACAATCTTGTTTAACTTGTATAAAATTAATAAAAATCACTCGCTACTATGATTTTTACAAGTTTAGTGTACCTACCGTACTTAATTATTTTTTTATAATATTATCGTGAATTTTAACAACAGAATTTTGGTGATTATTACCTATATAGCAAAGGTTTTCCCTTTGCTATAAATGAAAAATCGCTTTTTAAATGCTTGCGCTTATAACCCTTCATAATTACTTTACTTTTGAAATCTTTGAGTTTATTATTATTTATTTATGCTTTCAGTTATTATTTAAAATTACCTTGGTAAAAGTATAAGTTTAAAAATATGAGTAAGATCAGTTCATCGTCGGAGAATCTGCTCGTTTATTTTTAAATACTTACTCTGTGTTTTCTGCGACAAATATAATATGTAAAATATATTTATTCAAAAAATATTTATATTGCTGCATATTTTTATATTTAGGAAGATGTTAAATAAAGTTTTTAAAAAAGTATACCTACTGCTGTTCCACACTAGATGATCTTTGCCTGCCCTATTATGCGGGCTAGAGTATAAGCAATAGCAGCTATATATGTATCGTGTGGATCTTACCTTATAGAGCGCATAGTCTATGCTTTACCCACACTTAGAAAGATTGACAACATTACACAATAAAATTCAACATGGCTGTCTACTACGAATGGGACTATTCGCGGCTATTTTATCTTGATTTTTGTTTATTCTAAACGTTTCACTTAATGAAAATACATTGTTTTTTTTAAATAATGTAAGTCAATGTGTTTAATGTAGATTTCACTGTAAGTACGTTATATATGTTATTTATTTTCTCCTATATCCTTGACCGATCTGAGCTGCCGAAGTACTAGTTTCGTCGTGTATTATAATTGTTATCGGATATCTTTTACAGGTGTACTGAAGATGCCAGTTAATTCTCTGTCGGAAATAAAACAAGGTGTCGAGAAAACTAAATTTTCACTTTCACTTAATAGAAATAATGCAACTAATTTAAACGGAGAAAATAAAGTTGCTGACATAAAAGAGAATATTACTCTGAAAGAAATTAACAACGATAAAGAGAATAAACTCGGAAAAAGACCCTTGAAACGCACATATTACAACACATTGAATGCAGCGAAAAA
The DNA here is from genome assembly GCA_016802625.1 of Heliconius numata. Classification (NCBI taxonomy): domain Eukaryota; kingdom Metazoa; phylum Arthropoda; class Insecta; order Lepidoptera; family Nymphalidae; genus Heliconius; species Heliconius numata. The sequence goes on along the minus strand of JAEBDU010012677.1, from coordinate 25,913 downwards.
ATTAAAACCTTTGACAGAAGTAGCTAAACCTAAAGGTAATTTGTTGACATTTGTTTATTAAATTTTTACCTGTCGGCTGTCAGTCTTAATACTTCTTTATTGAATTATAGTTAAAGGTCTAGAACACGGTAATATAATACGTTATGTTGTGTTTTGAATAAAAGTAATTATTTAGAAGTGTTTGGTTTGTATTAAATTCATTCAATATGTGTATTCTAGCATTTAATTCTTAAATATATTTTTTTGCTTACAGAAAAGGTGTCCGAGCCAAAGTTAATAGTTTTGGAACCTTCAGGAGGAATTTTGTGTCTAAGTAACATTGCCATGTTGAATGGCCATCACCCTGACAACCAGTATGGGGGGAGCACTCAATGGAAAACACCCATTGCTACTCTCTCCAACCTTGGAAACACATGTTTTTTGAATAGTGTCCTATATACTTTGAGGTAAGAACAGCTTAATTTTAATAAATAGATTTACTAATGTAGTATTTTCAAATAATCTTGATAACAGCTTATCTTATGTAGATATTGTTGTACTTTAAATTTTTGTATAAATAAATGTTTTACTTGCTTAATTAGTTGTAAAACTAAACTAAATAATCTTTCCTGATATGATAATAATTATTTATTTTACAATATAATTTTATTATATCATTTATTTAAATTGTGTTAGTTATGTTATGACTTAGTTAATATATTAATTTCATGGCATAAATACATTTCAATGCATAATACCTAGATATTAATGGTAGAACTCAATGGCCCACTTTGTCTTGCCAAATAGTGAAAATAATTTGCTTTCTTGAGTGAAATTCTTACCTACAACAACCACATTTACAGTCAGCTGTCCCAGAATGTAGAATAATTTTTTAACTAAAAAAATTAATTTTACAGGCCATATTACTCAAGTCTTTTCTCTACTCGATTCTACTCAATTCAAGTCTACTCGATTTCTATCTTTCCATTTTCTTAAATATCCCACAAGATAATAATTTTAAAGTAAATAAGTACTTGAAACTCACAACAAAAATTGACTAGAAGTAGTTTTAGATTTAATTTAAATGCGGGGTAGAAGTAAAAGTTGGAAATCTCTATAGTCTGTTAAAAGATCTTACCCTGTCTAGAATTTTATCATAAACTAATTTCTAGAACTAAGTATGTTAAAAAACTGAGTGTCTTCCAAAAGTACTGTAGAACCATTTTGAATTTGGTATCAATAGAGAGAAAAGCTCGCAAGAAGAGAGTATTAATGCACTTTTGAAGAGGCCCCTTAAATCTGCAATGGTGCTGCAAGTCCCAGACATTATTCCTCATGCTGCTAGAGTGAGGGTGGTGAATCACACACCCACATAGTATGGAATGCTAAGTTGTTTCTTATCTCAATATTTCTAGGTATGCCCCACAATTTGTTCATAATCTCCATCACCTGGTGTCGGATCTCAGTCGTGTAGAACAAAAATTGGGTAGCATCAGGTTGAAGAGTTCCTCACTGGGTAGAAGTGCAGCTGGTCTTGCTTCATCTGGCACCAGATCGTGGAGCAGTAAGGATTTACTCTCGTTAGGACAATCTGACAATAGCTCGGCTAAGAGTAAAATACAAGTAAGTGTTTATTTAATATTAAATATGCTTAGGATGTTGTGGCATAGTGGGATAAAGTCTGATCTTTTATAACAATGATTGTTGGCTCAAGCCTCACTCATGGGAATTATTGTATTTACATTTTGTTTCTTCATTGTTACTTTTCCCCAATCAATACATCATATCTTACAAATTGGACAAAATGAGTAGAACAGAGTGTCTACTACATGATAATAGGTACAGGGAACCTAGTGTTAAACCTAACACTAGGTTCCCTGTACCTAACACATATTTAATAATTTTCAGTACAGGGAACCCCATGTACTGAGAATTATTAAATATGTGTTTATAACTAACTAATATAAACACATATTTAATAATTCTCAGTGAGAAATTAATTGAAATTTTCTGGGTGGAAATGTAAGACAATTCAAGTGTTGAATAATAAATGAACACATTAACATACAATTATCATAATCGTCAAGGTTGGGATGTACTCATTCTCATTAAAATAATTTATTTATTTGAGTGTTAATGAAATAAGCTATATACTTCAAAAGTATTTATTTTTATCTTTTTCGTAAAATAACTTATTATTATGTTAAAGATAAAATATCCTGCTTTATTATTTTTTACTTGTTTAAATAATATTAACAATGCTTATAATAACATATGGCCATTGTGGTGTAGCGGAACAGCATGTTGGTGGGTTCAATTTTCACTCAGAGGAAATGTACTGTTTCATTCCTTTTCCATACTGAGATATGGTGCGCATGCAACATCTTGAATTGTGATGGAAATTCCAAAATAGTTTCTAAGTGAAGATAATGTCAAAGATATATACTATCATGATTAATAATCACACACGTCTAGTGATAACGCCCCACTGTATGTATTTTTTTATACATATGTTGTCTTAAATGAAATGCACATCTTAATCACATCACAAACTTCATATCTCTTATAGTTGGTACAATTTTTTTTAATATGTTTTGACACAATATTCTGTTTATTTCTGTTGAAGATGATCTAACAATGGAAATGGAATGGAATGGAAATTTGATGATTCTTTGTTTATTTGAAAGCTAGTGCTTTCCATTTTAATTTGGTTCAGTTCAGTTCATTCTAACAGTGCCATCCTTCAGAAAATCAAATAATTCTTTAACTTCTATAACTTACTGTTTGTAACCGGTTTTTTTTTAATATTACTTAATATAATATTAAAAGTTATTATTGCACACTAAGAAAAGGCTCATTGAACAGATTCCTTAATGTATAATATAAATGGACGCGGGCGGCCTTATCACAAAGTGTCTTCCAAAATATCTACCGAAAAGAGTGGTCACAATGCCTTCCTTCACAAAAACTACGAAAATAAAAAAAAATACTGTTAAATTTACATATCAATAACTTATTTCGCAAACGAATCCTCGTGTCGCAGCGGCACAATGGTGTGACTAACGCGAAGGTTGTGGGTTCGATCCCCATTCGAGGAAGTGAAATATTTATTTACGTATTCCCGTTTCTTCGCTCTGGTGTCGAGAGGCAAAGCGCGACGTTGAATTGAAAGTGGGGAACGGAGTGTCTTAACACTAGTGTTAAGACACTCCGTTCCCCACTTCCCTCTGTCTATCCTAGCTGTGTGTTCCCTCTGTCTATCTTAGCTGTGTGCGGGATACAACGTGAGGCTAATTTTTTTTAGCTAACTCCATCTGCGTAGAGAATAACTTAACGTGTTTGCAAAAAATATCAATATTTTCAGCATTTCTTGTAAAATGCACGCAGATGCAAGTTAGCTGCTTTGCGAATTAAGGTATCGATATCTAAACTATCACATACAGTACATAATATATATATTTATTATTTATTTATAGATTGCAACAGAAAAACTTCACGAGACATATTTAAGTCTCCGTGCGGCGGAAAGCAAGTGTATCAATAGTGGAGCCGACGCCACCCCTGAACCGTACGCGGCTGATGCTTTCTTAGCTGCTTTGCGGGAGGTGAATTCTACTTTTGAAGGTAATTTTTTTCTTGTATTTATTTTTAAACAGGCCTATTGTGGCGCAGGAGCACAAGCATGACTAAACGCGACAGGTGGTGGATTGGATCCTACTCGAGGAAATAAAATATTTAATATTTTAATTTTTCGCTCAGCGAGGCTAAAGCGCGGTTTTGAGTTCCGCCACTTAACACACAATGCCTCTAAAATTCGGTGGAAAGTAGGAGGTGGAGTGTCTTAACACTGGGCTCCCTCTGCCTACCCTGCTACATGCAAGATATAGTGTAACGCTGGAAAAAAAGAATAATGGATTGCATTTGCAATGGGTTACACCAAAACGATTAATGTGTGGGCTATATTATAATATAACCTTCCTCAATATATGGACTATCTAACTAAAGAAAAATTCTTCCATGCGCACCAGTAGTTTCCGAGATCAGCCAAACAAACTCTTCAGCTTTATAATATCAGTGTAGATTGTTACTGATTATGAATTAAGTCAGTTCAGTCATTATGAATTTGTGATATTTGTTGTTAATACTTCAAAGTAATGTTTATTTAACTAGGTAATAGGCAACAAGACGCTCACGAGCTACTAGTGTGCATATTGGACAGCATTCGTGAGACGTGCCGGGCGTTGAGCGCGCGCGCGTCTCGTCTACAGTTACAGGAGAATGGAGATAGGTAATAATAATTAAATTATTTTTAATAATATATTTTGTTTGTTTTACGATAATAATAATAAATAAAAGATCGCACGGACCATCCAATTTCCGACACATTGCGTGTTGAGTGGCGGAAGTTAAATCCCCAAGTAAAGAAAATCCCCATAACCGTCGCGTATTTCAGCACCCGAGCCTGACATTCATTAAATGAATAGCTATAGCAGAAAATTCTTGCTCTGTTTTTCAGCGAATGTGTTTTCAGATTCCAAGCATCTCTAACATTTAATTTAGTAAGCAAAGAGAGCTTTTTAGAGACATTAGATTTGTAGGGCGGCAGAATCTAAACTCCTTTGTTTAATCATTATAAGAAAGCATTCTACAAACGTGGGAATCAAACCCACAACTATTAGCATATCTGCTGTGACATATATATTTTTTTATCTCCTATCTAATGAGGAAGCGTGCTCATTCCATTCTTACAATTTCTGTACTATCAAAAGATTATTTTAAGATATGATTAAGATTATATTATATTTGTTTTGGATGAGTCACACAGTTCTCAGTCTGTTCATAGACTAGACAGAGCCTATGTAATATGTTGATACAATTATTGATAAATATACATATATATTTTTAGATATATGTATATAAATTCATTGAGGACTAGCGGCCCGAAAAAAACTTGTTTTAAAGCCGATTATCTTTATTAAATTTCGTTGATGATGAAATAACGTTCGCTAGTAAGTTTTTAATATACCTACATGTAAAATAAAAATCGATGAAATATCACCTTACAATTTTCAATATTTTTTTATCACAAATGCCTTAATTGTCACTTATTTATAAGAAATAGATATATGGTGTCGCGGACTTTTTTTAGATCTAATAAAATTTTATGTTTTTCATATAACATACTGACATAAATAATTAACTATGTGTGCAGCTCACGCGCCTAAAGCAATTCGATGGCGTTCCTTATTATTATTTTGTTATAAAATTTGTTAAGGCTAACTAAGACTAACACCGTAATGTTATATAGCCTATAACACTTCTGAACTTTCATACAAAACAGTCTAAGATAGGTACGGAAGGTAAGAAAGGTACGATAAGTACGAAGGTTTTAATGAACCGATTTTGATGAAACAAACTATAAGTGTTTTATTGAGTTTGTTTTACAAAACAAAACAATTGATGAAAATTTTAAGTAAATCGATTCAGTACTTTTGGAGATAAACGTGATCATACATACAGACAGACAAATATAAAAAAAATTTTGCTTTCTATTGTTTTATTTTCTTGTCTGTCAAAAATACTAAATGTACACAAAAAATATTTTTACGTTTTATTGTATGTATATATAAAGATAATTAATTGAAAGAGACGCCACTATTTATCTGTTAGAAAAATAGATAAAAACTGATCCAACAATAAAGCAAGTCTTATGACTTGTTACTACTAAACTATTACGGTACTATTTAAATTTTACAATTTAAATAACTATAGTTAAAAAACAATAAGTAAATTAAGTTTTTTCCCATTAGCAACGGTATAGGGCGCCACGGACCAAGTATAGATAGTGACGGTGGTAAAACCCTGGGACATTTACGCAAATCATGGAAGAAACGTAAAGAAGTTAAAGCAACTGATAAAAGAAATTCACCATCTGAAGAAAGGGCGCCATCTCCCGACCCTGAGAAAGATGAAAGGTCGAGACCAGGCTGGGACTTTGTAGCTGATGATTTTGAAGGTAAAAATATGCCTTGTTGTTTTTTTTTGGTTTAGTTTCTTGTATATTTGAAGGCTATAATGTCAATACAATAAGTTTAATATTGTATATAATAATCATTTGAATAAATATTGGTCCAAATATATATATATATATATATATATATATATTTGCTATATTAATAAAACTTCGTGAGGCCATCGTGGCGCAGCGGCACAAGGATGTGACTAACGCGACGGTTTTGAATTCGATCCTCACTCGAGGAAGTGAAATATTTATTTACGTTTTTATTCCCAATTCTTCGCTCTGGTGTCGAGGTAAAGCGCGGCGTTGAGTTCTGCCACTCAACACGCAATGCCTCCAGAATTCGGCAGAAAATAGGGGAGTGTCTTAACATTAGGTTCCCTCTGCCTACCCTGCTGTGTGCGGGATATAGCGTGGAGCTAAAACTTTTGATTTCATAAAGATTTTTTGTTTTTAATCTTTTTTTTATTTTAATTAATTCCAGGTACAATGATAGTCCGAACAATGTGTCTAGAATGTGAGGTGGTTACGGAGAAAGCTCAAGCGGTATGCGAACTATGCGTACCAGTGGGTGACGATGACGCACCAGACGAGCCATTCCGAGCTGCGTGTTTGTCTAGCGAGTATCTGCGGGATCAGAATAAGGTGGTCTTTACACTTTACTTTTCTTTTCTAAGCTTTCCGTGAATCGGTGTTAATCATTGTGTAGAAGAACTCAATGCTATATTTTATCTTAACAAAGGAAGCAAATCATTGAATCCAAAACCATCGCATTTACGGTCAGGAGGTCCAGTGTACAATAATAACATAAGGTTGAGTAGAAACAATATGCTAGATAATGTAAAATAACTGCATCACAACTAATTATTTATTTATAGTATACCGTTGATTATTCAAACGTTGACCAACCAAATATCTGCTTATCAGTATTCTAATAGACTTTTTTTTGTCTGTCGTCTGGGCATTTGTGCGTACAAATCTTAGAAACGTCTGAACCGATTTTAACGTAGTTTTCATTATTTTATTTTGGAAATCTTTCCTTAACATTTAGTGTTTTGTTTCAAAAGTTTCATAAATAAAAACAAAATATCGATATAAAGTATTTTATTTAACAAAATTACATTTTAAAATAAAATATTTTTATACAATTGGCTAAACTTTAATTTTTAATGTATAGATATTGTCTTTAAAATATGTTAATTGTAAAAAGTATAAGAATAAAATATAAAGAAGTGCTAATCCAATTATATATTTTAGTATTGGTGTGAACGATGTCTACGCTACAACGAGGCTCGACGGAGCGTAGCGTACTCAAGGCTACCACGACTTCTAGTACTGCAGTTGAAGAGATTCAGCGGCGGTATGGAGAAGATAACGCGACACGCCCCCACGCCTCTCCTGATGCCGTGTTTTTGTGAGCCCTGTGCTAAACGACCGCCTGAACATCCGCCTACTCACAGGTACAAAGTGAAGCTAGAAAATCATATTGCACTACACACGCTTTGTACAAAATAGATTTATTATGAAAACCAAAGAAATTACTCACCTATGGTGAAACACAAGTTCCAGGCCCTACTTTCTCTATCACCAAGATCCAAAGTTGAAATTTAATTGTGTGTCAGTGTTCGTATCACGTTAATTTACGCTTAGCTATACCATTGGATAGATTATTAGAAAAAAATCATAATATGATTATAGAAATAAATATTAAAAAAAATGTATTTTTCATATTTAAGTTAAACAAAAATTCTTACCCCTTAATTCCAGATACATTCTATGGGCAGTAATAATGCATCTCGGACAAACGCTAACCGGCGGCCATTACGTGGCATACGCACGAGACAGTTCACAGGATACCAAATGCGAGCGCGAAGGCGGCGGTGACGTCACCACTAACAGCGGATCGAGCTTCATGAGAACTTTATTCAACAGACCTCGACCTGCCCCTTCGGGGTGTACAGCCAATGAATGTTGTGTACCAAGACCAAGGCCTGAAGCCTGTTGGCTAGCTTGTGATGATGACCTCGTCAAACCTATATCTAACGAAGAATTTGAAGATTTACTCTCTGCTGAGCCTAAAATGAGGTCTGCCGCAACACCATATTTATTATTCTATGTTAAAAGCGAAGCTGGCTAAGCAATTGATAATATTATAATTATATATCAGAATGTAAATCCTACCTCCTGTTTAATTTTTCAGTTCAGTTGATTTCAGTGATCACTTGTTGTCTATAGTGATTAGTGATTTTTTTAATTATTGCCCATATTTTTAATGATGTGTTTTGCATTTTTGAAGTAATCATACTCTTTATTTAGAATTGTTGGCGTAAATCGGGTTTATTTATTATTTTTTAATAATATTATGCCAGTGAGGACAATGTCTGTTCCCAGTCAATACTCACACGGAATGGCAGCTCAGAAAATTAGTCATTTAATTGATCAATATGTTTATATTATATTTTTTACATGTTTAATAAAGTAAAGTCACACTAAAAATAGAAAAATATTCTTTTAGCTTTTAAAATTTTAATGTATCGGAGTTCGAGTTGTTAGTAACATGTCGCTTAGTGATCTAAGCTCTTGAACGGCTTCAGAAACGCGCGAGCACATCTCCCGTCTACGTTAAAATTTTTATACATTTTGTAACAAAATATGTTTATATATTATTGATATTATTCACTCGAGTCAAATATAATAATGAATATTACTCGTCCACATTATGGTATAATTTTCATTAGTAACATTTTTATTAAAAATTACAATATTGTATGTTGTTATAATTATTATTGATGCTTAAAAAGACATTGGCAACAATAAGTTGCGTGACCCGAAGTGATATTAACAATTTAACAAATATGTATGAAAACTTAGGGTATAAACTTATCAAAGTATGAGTAAGTATTTAGTATAAGTATAATATATAATTTTTGCGCTGTTCCCCCTGTTGAAATATGACAATATGAAATGTAAATTTTAATCTACGTTATCATTTAATGCCATTTTTGAATTTTCATATGTACCATTATTTTATTCCTTATTGTTTAAACGAAATGTAGCAAAATTTACTATTTATTATATGCTATACAAATGACAATATGGGCCTAATTGTAGACAACAGAATGTATAACTCGATGATTAAATGTTTAATAGTTAAATAAAAAAAGGTAATCTCGTTTATTAGTAACAGACTGACCAACAGCCTCCACATACAGCTTTATTGTTTATTCAATATTACTTGGCCTTAATCATTATAAACTTGAAATAAATAGTTCAAAACTAGAACAATATTTAATGATAAAGAAAATTTATATATAAATACAGTATTACCACGAATGTTAAAAGTGCACTTTGTCCTTAGAAAAATTTTAAACTAGAAAGAGAATGAATAATTATTATTGAAATTAGTATTAGCTACCCGAGTATAGTGATGTCCGTATAGTCACTTGTCTTCGTGGTAGCACTGTTTATCGAACACCGAAAATGTTCAATTTTTCACATTGTTACTCTTCACATCAAAATTCTAGAGCTATTCTACTGCTATAACTATTTTATGGAAATACTCTTTTGGTTATAAATTACTGTAACAACGATATAATGTTTGCATGCTTCAAATGTGCTTTATTTATACAATTTTAACAATATACGAATTAGCTATGGTTTAAGATGTTGCCTTTCCTATAACTACAACTATTTTTCTACTTGGAGTGTAAATATTCTCTTTTTGATGACTCTTAGTCACAGATATTTTGATTTTTCATATTATATTTCTCGAAAATAATTATTAATGTTAAGATCTCTCAGATACATGTATGTGTAAATGTTAAACTCTCCCAGTGAAATGTCAGTTTACGCTCTCAAATGTTGATATCTATATTTCCAATAATATGTCTTTCTAATTATTTTTATTATTCGTATTTCCTAATTATAAATGTATAAATTTTGAAACAATACCACCAACCAAATATAAATGAGCAATAATTTATGACTGCAAGTATACATAGATCTTAATTAAATACATTTGCGTTTTTGTATGTACTTCTAATGTGAATACCAATTTTCACTTTTGGTATAGCTTAGATTTTATTGAAAATAAGCTTATTAAAAATGTGAACGTAAAATTGTATTATACATAACAAGTGGAAATTTTATTTTGGTATTTGAGTCATTGCTTTTTCGTATTATATTTGTTGCGGATGCCATTCCAAAAACCTTTATAAAAGGTAAAATTCTTGTCAGTAGTTGTATCATATTGAATTATTTTTATTGAACAATATATGTTATAAATAATTTTCATTGTAAAGTTGACTGGAATAAATTGAATTTTAATAATATTCTTTTGTTTTTATTACCCTATTCGCACAAAACAACAATCGGTACCATTTTTACTTTACACATAATAAGAAAGTAATTATAATTTCCCTTCTAAGCATTAAACAAATCTTCAAAGAAAATGAAAGGAAAAACAATATCGATCACCTAATATTATCTAATGTTTTTCGTTCCTAAACAATGTATTTAAACAAGATAAGCGATCGCCAGCTTAGCTATACATCGGCTAAGGGTAAAGTTTATTGATAACCGATAAGAGGACCCGTATTTATCATCCAATACCGGTCAAATGAGTCAACGCGCCCAGAAGACATTTCGCCGTGTTTTGTTAAGGACGTGTTATTTAGTGTATTAAATATGAAAGCAATTGAAAAGAGAAGCGTATTTCTGAAAGTAAGTCATGTTATTACCTGTATATATAATGTAATTTTATTAATTGTTAGTAATATTATAAATGTTATTTAAGTTTTTCGTTAAATGTGAAATAATGCAGCTAGAATTATAAGTTGTTATTTGTATTTTATAGTATCAATGTGATTGTGGCATTTTTTTTTCTTACGCCATATTATAATCTTTCATCTCCGTTGTTTATGTGTATATTTGTAAACTGTGTTTTTGTTTTTATAATCGAGATAGGTAACCAATTTATCTTACAATTTATTTTATATTAGTCTAAATTTCATTTAAAAAATATTTTTAATGAAAAATATATTCTAAAATAATTTAATCTGTTAGTAACAATGTGACTAGTGTAAAAATGACCTGTGACTTTGGAATGACCTTAGAAATCCTTCGATGACGATTCGTGGCTGACTGTCAAACTGTCTATACAAGTTATATACCTCTTAACCAAACTTTTAAATTAATTTATATCGCAAACTTTCTGATGGCTTTTGTAAGTATTACAATTATAGAATATTTTAAATAAGTAAAAAACTAATGTTATACTATTGTATAATTACTTTTAAAATAGGTTATCTCAAGAATTAGCGGATTTCTGTTTATGTAGCTATTTAAAAAAATATCGATTGAATTTATTAATTTAGATATGTAGGTACATGATAAAATAAAGCTTATTTAGTTAAAATTGTTGTTGGTTTTATTATTAAAATAGGCTAACTAAATAAACTAAAGGATTGTCAGTTATTAACAAAAGCCGTATATAACGAGAATTTTTAGATACCTAATTACATATCAAGTTATAATTTTCCGTCAACCGATATAAAGAAAAAGTATATTTCAGAACACTAAACTTATGAAGTTATGACTAATAGGTTTTTGTATGCGTGACATGTACAAAGCTAACTAAATCTGTACTTGAACCATTTTTAGATAATATTAATTTAGGTAACGATCCAATATTTAAATAAATTATAATTAATTGAATTTAAAGATTTAAGTGAATATCTACCATAATATCAAAATTATATTATATTTACAAACTATTTCTATGAATTAACCATTAATAAATGCCAGTACCCTACTATTCCTTCAATTCCCTACTACTTATTCTATATTATTTATTCAATATTAAATATTCAACTCATCCACGTATTCTATTCCTTAATTAATATTTCAAGTGGTATTATTTTGCATAAAATAAAATATTCAGATAGATATAGACCTATGTTATGAAAAATACAAATTCAAACAAGTAATTGTGACAAATACATTTTAGTTATTTGATACTGTGTTTACTCTGCATTATTTTGTCAAAATATATTTTGTGATTTAAAAATATTTCCATAAATAAAAAAAAAGACATTTCAGGGATCAACTGAAAACGGCTCCCTGAAATGTCATTGTCAGTGTTATTTAAGAAAACAATACTCTATGATGTTTATTTTATTTCTGTAGTTTGCGATATGCATATCGTTTTACTTAAATAACTGTTTTTATTGTATGGCTGTAGTATATATTATATTTATAATTGTCTCCTCAAGACGAGTAAATATTCATTTACCACCATTAAAAAAAATAATTTCATCCATTCTAATTAAGAAACATCATTTCGGTTGTAAATTATTTACTTTTATACCATTATTCCCTTGAAATTAAATCAAAATATGCTACTTACAAATTATATACACGGACCTTTTTACTCAATCGGAAAAGGAAGTAGAAAGTACACATTGACAGGAAATAGCGACTTACTCCGAATTTTACTTGAAAAATAAGCGGGAACAACAGCAAAGTAATAAAAAAATGCTTAGAATTCACAACTCACGAAATATAAACAATAATCGCTATCCCAAGATCATAATTTGCACGTATTGGCAGCGTTGTTGGCACTTTTACAAACATTTAAAATTAGACAACTAACTGTGTCGAAAAAATAACCCATTTTACTATCCAAGACGGTGTCTTCGCTGATTAATGTTATTTGAAAGATCGCAACTAAAGGGGTGAATAACAATAATTTTCAACGTTCCCCTAAATTCTTATATTGAATATATACGAGCGTGCGTGCTGAAATACTTACCCCGCGCGACGTCGATGCGCGCGCCGGCGCTCGTGATTCAGTGTCCAATACGCAAGTTCGCATTTCATTGCAGCCGAGAGAAGTTTTCCACGCTAAAGGGCAGTTCAAGATCACTAGCATCGCCGGCTTTACTGTTTCAGTATATTACTAAAAAATATTTCGGTTTTTCTTGTGTAAATATGGTGTGGACCACTGTTTATGATGGTAAAACTGAGGTACGATTTTCTATTTTTGCTCTTGACTTTTTGTGACATGTTAGTTATTACGTATAATAGTTACGTTTAATTTATTCTATTCATAGCGAATCGACTAGCCAATTTTCAACATTAATTAGATGCATGTATTTGTATTATAATCGATATTATTCATTTTTATTTAGGTAGGTAGATTTTTGCAAAAAAAATATATATATCCTGAATTATTGCAAATTATATACAACGGAAAGTATCAAAATAATTAGGTAATAGAGTAAAAAGAATTAAAGGACAATATCAATTTAAATTATTTATGTTATCATTTTCATTATTGTTTTAATGATGTCATAAAATTATGGCATATGGCCAGTGTTAACACATAGTGAAATTTATAACTTTTCAATACAGTCTACAATTGCAGAACATTTGAAAAAACAATAGTTATCACACACTCATGTCTATAGATGTATAATAGTATATAATAATTACAGTAACATAAGCATAACTCACGTTTATTTGTTTATTTAATATGTAATGTGCATTTTATCATCTAAGTACTTGATTTTATTGTGCTTCAGTACTAGTATAGTACAGACTATAAATTTAAAATAAAAGTAAAATACTTTTGTTAATAAATGTTTATTCATTTTGATTATTAATAAATAGAGACAGAAGATATTGCAATGCATTACATGTAAGTAAAGTATTTTTGATTACAGTTCAATGCCAAATATATTAGCACCTGGTATTATAGTATACACTTCTCTTTTGTATTGTCACTATGTAAATTAATTTCAGCATGAAAATAGTTCACTTGAAAGATGTATCATGTTTAATAAGTTTAAATTGTTGTTATGATGTAGATTATATCTTTAGAAATAAATTTTAAAAGTTTAACAAGTACAATGAAATAAATTAAAAATCCTTTTTTAGAAAATGTGTACAAATGTTAATGTAGTAAGAGAAGAATCCACACCTCTTGGAAATCATCCAATAAGGAAAGGTTCAAATCCTGCTACATTAAAATTTTTAAGTGTTTTCTAAAACAATATTTTTGTTTCCTACTGTTGAGTTTCTTGCTGGCTCGTCTCAGCAGAACTGCCTTCCGAACCGGTGGTAGCTTTTGTTCATATGTTCATTCGACGGTTTAAAAGTGCTTATTATAAGTTTATTCGAATAAAGAATATTTTGAATTTTATGTGGAATAATATTTTAAAATTGTTATAGACTTATACAGTAACATTTTACTGTTTTGCTTTTGTCAAAATTAATATATTAAACTATTTGGAGTATAGTATATTCCTCTTAAGCTCATAAAATTAAATTTTTATTTGAAAAAGAAATAAGATGGTATGTCAAATTTTGTTGCATAAAATGTACTGATAAAGTAAACCTTGTAATAAAATTAGATATTATAAATATGGATTTTATTTTAGACGGGATCAGCAGACAAGCCCAGCATGCAGCTGGCAGCTGCTGATGCGGGATCTCATCTCCAGCACATGTGCTCCTTAGATATTGATTCTAAGGCTTCATATGTGCGTCTATCTGGAATTATCTGTACCATTGGTAAATATTTTTTTATGGTTTTATAAAAAATAAGGCTCGTAATCATATAAAGGAAATCTTAATTGAAATGAAGTGTGATTTTTTTTACCTAAAAATTCTTGAATCAGAAACTCTTGAAATATGATTGAGTGGTATGTAAAGCTCAAGTAGATGGTTATTTTACTTCAAGTTAAATTATTTAAAAACTTTTATTTTGATCCTAGGACCCGCATCTCGCGAAGTGCCAATGCTAGAGAAAATGATGGAAACCGGCATGAATGTGGCACGTATGAACTTTTCCCATGGCTCCCATGAATACCACGCGGAGACCATCCGTAACTGTCGTGAAGCTGAGAAGAATTACAGTGCACGTCTTGGAGTGCCATTTTCCTTGGCCATCGCCTTGGACACTAAGGGTCCTGAAATAAGAACTGGACTTTTGCAAGGTGTAAGTGTTAATATATATGTCATACTTATTTTCGATTGCTCCTGATTGCTGTCAAATTGCTATGTATTTCAAAATCTGTGTTGTGATAACCATGTCGACTCGCGGAGAATGTTTTATTTTCATTTTCTAACTCTAGTAACAGAAAAAGCGTAAGGACGTGTGTCAAAACACAAGGTTCCCTCTGCAAACCCTGCTATATACGGGATGCGACGTGGAACCAAAAAAAAACTAAAACAACAATCATTGTCACCCAGGGTGGATCTGCTGAAGTGGAACTAAAGAAAGGGGCAACCATCAAGTTAACCACTGACCCCGCGTACCAAGAAAGCGGCAACGCTGAGATAGTGT
This sequence comes from Heliconius numata, assembly GCA_016802625.1. NCBI lineage: Eukaryota > Metazoa > Arthropoda > Insecta > Lepidoptera > Nymphalidae > Heliconius > Heliconius numata. The sequence continues at coordinate 10,566 of JAEBDU010012677.1, read as the reverse complement.
TCGTGGACTATAAAAATATAACGAACGTCGTAAAGCCCGGAAACCGTATTTTTATTGATGATGGACTCATTTCCGTCATCTGTGAATCTTCGACGGCTGATGCCTTAATCTGCAACATTGAAAATGGAGGTATGTATAATTTAACATGGTGGTGTGAAGTAGAAATTGAACAGAATGAAGTACCTATTGGCATTAACACCACACTAATTTTAACACCTATTAGTATTTCGTGCGACTGTAAACGCGACGGTTGCCGATACGATTCCAACTCAGGGGAATGAAGTATACATGTTCAGTTCCTCGCGCTGGTAACGAGGCAAGAGCGCGGCGTTGAGTTCCGCCACTCAACACTCAATGCTTCGAGAATTCGGCACAAAGTAGGGAATGAAAGTGTCTTATTGTTGATACAGCATCAAGCAAAAAGACATCGTCGCTTAAACAATATTTTCCCACCAGGTATGTTGGGATCAAGGAAGGGCGTGAACCTCCCCGGATTGCCTGTAGACCTGCCCGCTGTCTCCGAAAAGGACAAGTCGGACTTACTGTTTGGTGTAGAACAAGGGGTAAGTACATAATATACAAATACATATGCCAAATAAAGACAAATTTAAGCTTTTAAGTGTATATAGCAAGCTCCTGACAAGCTCCTTATATAAAAATTGTTGAATCGATGTTCCATATTTACTACTTCTTGGCTTAGTGTTATTCTGAGTATAGAACAATGTACTATTGAAAAGAACATTCCGTTTTGCAAACATGTATATACATTGCCGCTAAGCATGCATGCACTTCCTCTATGCGTGCTGTACATTGCCTGATTGTGTGTTATCGGTTAATAAAATTATCAGTAATTTGATATAGCGATATAAAAATTCCACATATAAGTACTTCTGAGACTGACTTATTTTTAGAAATATTATGAATAATATAATTTTTAGTTTAATTTTTTTGACTAATATTATAGCTGACAACGACAACTATGATTTAGTCATAGTCATATTTAGTTTTATTTACTTTCAATACTCATTATCTAAAAATATTAAATATTACATTTCTCCAAATGGGAATCGTACCACAACCTGTCGCATGTACAGTCACACCCTACGCCACGACTGGCTTTCATTTTCTCTAAGATAGTAGATAATTGTAAAAAACAAATATTAATAATTAACATATCGCGTGAGGTCAATCAAGTTCGAGAACCCACGAAGGAAGTATACAGATATATATAGATGATATCGATGACACGTGATTATAACATGTTTTTATATCAGTCAATTCATAAAAGTGATTTATTGCTACTTTTACAAGAAACGAGCGGAATATGATAGCTGAGTTGGATATCTTATTTCATTCTTGAGACACGTTTGTATCACAAACGGACATGGTAACAAGTATTGTAATGAATAATGGACTTATTAAATAAACGCGACAGACTGTGGGTCGAGGAAATGAGATGTTTTTTTTTCCTCGCTCTAATCACAAGACAAAGCGCGGCGTTGAGGTCCGCCATTCAACACCTTTATTTGAATTCGACGGAAAGTGAGGAACGGAAGTATCTTAATGGGAACGGAGTGTCTTAACACTGGGTTACCAGGGTCCCTCTGCCTACCCTCTGTGCGGGGTACAGCGTGAAGCTACAAAAAAAACAATGACAATGATTCTTAAATCAATCAAGTTTTCACAGATTCATCATAGAACTTAAAACCCAAACCTGGTACCCAAATTTGTGTTTACGCAAACGTAAAAATAAATTAAATAACCTAATCATACAAAAAAAACTTAACGAACATAATCGCTAATGAAATAAGTATCATTTTTCATATTTATAATAAACATAAACTCGATATAACCAGTTTATCGAATTCGGGCGGTATTTGTATCAGAAATATAAGCATGCTGAAGTAAGTACCTAACCAATAATAATACTAGTCAAAGACGTTATCATGTGAAGTTACTTATCACAAGTTATCAATATTCACCTGGAAATGTTACCTGGCCTTGACTCTGTGCCTCGCCTCTTGACTTTGAAAAGCCTATATTTAATGGCGGTTACGACTTTCTATTAATATAAATACAGATTGCGATTTTAAATCTTGATTTCGACTAGTTTCATGTATATTTTCTATAGTCATATAACAAAATCGTACCATTCTTCTATATGAAACGAAAATTTTAATATTGGAGAGAAATAACATTACCCTCACAGATACTATATTTTAGATAATGTGTAAGAAAATATTAATTAATTAACAGATTACTTATACAAAAGTGAAATGGAAACATGTACATTTAAATTGTGTCTTTTAAACCGATTTCATAAAAAGGAAGAGGTTCTCAATTTGGCAGAATCTTCTTTTTTAAAATTATTAATTACTTTTTTAAAGTTTTTAATTGACTTAATAAAATATTTTTTATTCTAAAATTAGATGGGCATGATTTTCTCCTCATTACTGACGTATATTTAGCTTTGATGTATTACATATAATTAATCTATTTAAGTAAGTTAAAATATTTAACGCATATTTCATTTAGGTGGACATGATCTTCGCATCATTCATCCGCAATGGCGCGGCGCTGGTGGAGATTCGCGGCATCCTCGGCGAGAAGGGCAAGAACATCAAGATCATATCTAAAATAGAGAATCATCAAGGCATGGTCAATTTGGATGAGATCATTGCTGTAAGTATATTTTTAAACTAAAATATTTCTTCACCAAATTAAAAAAGGACGTTCACAGTTAGACCTGCGCGTTCGGCTGATTTTCGATACGGTTTTCAGAAAAGTATTTGTTACACTTAACAAGAACTTTTGGTATTTTGGTGGATTTCAAAATAAGATAGGTTCTTAGTTTGAAAACTATATTGAGATATTGTGCCACAACGCCTGTTGCGTAATATTTGATCTTCTTTATTTTTATTTTGTTATTGTTTACCGTTATTATTAATCCCTTATTATTAGGTAATTTAATTTTATCAATTTGATATCAAAAATGTGTCAGGTTATATAAATAATGGTGATAAGTATTGACGTACGTATATACACAATATGCCTATGATTGATATATTGTTATTTGATTAAAGTAATACAATTAAGGTTATATCAATATATCAATCAAATTTGTATCACGTTACATCACCATTATTGTCACTGTATAGAAAACAGTGAAAAATCGATAGTTTTCGACACGATGACCTTTATTTAACCTCTGCATATATGTCGGAGACGTACCATAAGAATACTCAAGAAAATGGATTACGTGAATTCGTGTCGTTTTTAGTACTCTGCATAAAATGCTACTTCTTACAGTAAAATATCATACCATTTTCGATGGTTTTTATTTATAAAGAAATTATTTGATAATTATTTCTGATCAAACGAAATCAAACTAAAAAATATTTATTATTTTTTTATAGCTAAGAAAATAATAAAAAGTAAAAAAAAAACCTAAAATCACACCTGCGCTGCTCCCATCTACAGCTAACTTCACAGCGCCCACGACTCGTCAACCATACTATTAACCGTTATATAACCGAATTCTACTAAAATCTAGATGCATCTAGATTTGCATATTCTATAACAACTAAGCAATTTAGATCATTGTTGGAAGGATGCGAACAATTCGCTGAATAAACAGGTCATATGATTCCTTGAAGTTGAACTTTGCCCTCAATTTGTTGTTCTGATTGCTATCTTTATAGTTTTTATATTGAATTACTTAAATATAATTTTTATAAATATGCACTTTAGGCGGTTTTTTATTGTGACGGAGATATTTGACATTTTAAGATATAATTTAATTTACAATCTTAAATGTATTGTTTTTATGAGGATTGTTTTATCTCATCTTTATTGAACTGTAAATTTTGATAAATATATTATAAATTTAGCTATTGCCTGTGAAAATCAAAACATTTTCTAATAGAAATGTTTTACTATAATTAAAAATACGTTATTATTTGAACATTTATTATACAAACACTTGTAAAATTAATTTGTATTTATAGGCGTCCGACGGCATTATGGTGGCGCGTGGAGATCTGGGTATCGAAATCCCGCCAGAGAAGGTGTTCCTCGCACAAAAGACAATGATCGCTCGCTGCAACAAGGTAATTTATATTTAATATACTCTTTATTTTAAGTCCAGTCCAGTCGTGGCACAGGGGCACATAGTGTAAATGTAAACGCGACTATTTGTGGGTTCGATCACTCGAGGAAATGAAATATTTATTTAAATTTATATTTTAATTTCTTCGCTCTGGTGTCGAGGCGTAATGCCTCCAAGATTCGGTGGAAAATGGGGACTTAACACTAGATACCTTCTGCCTACCGTGCTGTATGCGGAAGGGATACAGTGTGCAGCTGATTTTTTTATTTTAAGTATTTAATAATTATATAGGTTTGATTATCGCTTTGAATGAATAGTAATAATTATGATAAGCATAAGTGAATTTAAGGACTTTCTTATACTACATAATTACATCAATGTTTAATTTTTTGAAAAAATTCTTCACTTATAAAATACTTAATATAATCCACAGGTCGGCAAACCAGTAATATGCGCAACACAAATGTTAGAATCAATGGTAAAGAAGCCCCGACCCACCCGCGCTGAGACATCCGATGTAGCAAATGCCATATTGGACGGAGCTGACTGCGTCATGTTGTCAGGGGAGACCGCTAAGGGGGATTACCCGTTAGAGTGTGTACTCACTATGGCCAATATTTGTAAGGAGGCTGAGGCTGCTATCTGGCATAGACAGCTGTTTATTGATCTTAGCGCTCAGGTAATATGTAATTTTTTTTAACTTTAACATATAATAAACGATATGGCAACATTCTACATGGAGTGTATAAAAATATCATAAATTAAAAGTACTACACAGAAATTAACTTCAAAATACCAACAATACTATTTATAGACACAACTTTTCAGTGTTTAAGTTTAAACTTTTCAGGTTAAGTCCCTTGAACCAGCGCAATCCGTGGCCATAGCAGCCGTAGAAGCGTCAACCAAATGTATGGCGTCCGCCATTGTAGTGATCACTACATCTGGTCGTTCAGCCCATTTGCTGAGCCAGTACCGCCCGAGATGCCCCATCATAGCTGTTACCCGTCAGCCGCAAACAGCCCGTCAGGCACACCTCTTTAGGGGCCTATTGCCCATTGTTTATCACGGTAGATATGACAATTTTCCTAATAATAAAACTTTTTTTTATTAGATTCATGTACAGCGAAAACAAGTTGTGGGCTCGACCCCACTTGAGGAAATAAAATATTTTCATTTTCATAATATATATATTCACGAAATTTGATCGATCAGCTTTATTTTCTCATACATACATTTTGTTGAAAAATATATAAAAAGTAAGAAGATTGTGCAAATTTATAAAAACTACGATAGTGGCCGAATATCTAGCTTTATCTAATTAACTGCCGACTAGTTGATACATTTTTAATAATTCATAAAATCAATAATAATTTACGTTGTCTACGAGGGAAATAAATATCTTTATTCCTGTAGGAAGACACATCAAGAAGACACATTCCATCTCCTACTTTGCTATACTTGAAAAAGTGTGAAGCTGCTTTTCTGTATCTACATAATTTTTATACTAACATTTCACAGAAAGCCCTGCCAGCGATTGGCTCAAAGATGTAGATAACCGTGTCCAATATGGTCTAAAGTTTGGTCGTGCTCGTGGTTTCCTCAACACTGGGGACAACGTAGTGGTCGTCACTGGCTGGAAACAGGGATCCGGATACACTAATACTATTCGAATTATGTAAGTTAAAAAAATGTTTTTTTATGAAATTTTGTATTAAAGGGTTAATTGTCTTATGAAGGTGTAAAGCATAGCGCCGTATACCTCCATAAAGGTAAATAATCAATATTAATAATACTGAAAAAATATAGATCTATGTATGTGTATAATGTAATAAAATATACGTAATTCCCAGTGTACAAAAATTTAAAGTAACTATAAAAATTATATAAGGTAAACAATAAATTGGAATTAAGATTAATTGAATTTCATGCGGGAAGTAATTCTTTTTAATTAAACATACAACTGTTACATATTTTTATCAGCTCTTCTTACTAGCTAAACTACCTTCTGAGCATTGGGATTATATAAATAAATATATAATATCGCGGCATAAAAGTCCTATGACCGTATCCATATTTTCTAAATTTTACAGGAGAGCAAAAATACTGTGAATAATCACCACTCAAACTATTATACTACCTCTACCAATAGAGGTAGTATATACTACCTTTATTAATAAGTTGGTATTTATAATAAGTCTGTTATTCACAGATTTATATTCAATTTACAAATTGTAGATACGTTCATCTGACTCTTATGCCGCTATATTAAAATATAAAATGACTTAATTGTACCTTCAATAATCATATAGAAAATATTTATTGTTTATCTATATGTATATATTTTCATTTCTTCGCTCTTATGTCGAGGCAAAGTGCGGCGTTGACTTCCGCCACTCAACACGCAATGTCTCGAAAATTCGGCGGTAAGTGGGGAACGGAATTTCTTAACAATAGGTTCCCTCTGCCTACCTTTGCTTTATGCAGAATATAGCGCGAAGCTGAAAATATATATTATTATTATATACAAAATCAAAATGTATCATTTTTTTTTTATTTCAGTCAAGTTGAATAAACACGAAACCCTGAAGCGATATTCCTAAGAAGTATTAAGTAATACATACTAGCAGAGGATAAAGTGTTGGGAGATTAATATGTCTAACACAACCAGTGATATATGTAAAATATAAATGTGTATCATCTCACAAGAAATTTTAAATCTAGTACTAGGTTTAACTATTTATTTTAATATGGATTAGTGAGAAAGTGAAAAGTAATGTGAAAAATTAAATAAAATATAAAATGTATGTTGTTTTTTATTCTGAAGTGATATTTACCCGAGATATATTAAAGATACACCTAAAGTATATGTACAATTGAAAAAAAATTAAGACCGTTGTGGCGCAGGGGCAGAAACGTGCGACTGTAAACTTGCTTACATACACAAATAAAATACTTTTAAAAAAATTTAAATAATAAATTATTCAGTTGAAAATGTACAGTATTTTTATTTCGCTTCATGCCCCTTCTTGTCTACCCCGCCCCGGGAATCTTGTATTAAAACACTTACCCACTGGCCACGCCGCTTTTTTCTTGTTACCGGAGCGAGAAAATGAAAATATTTTTTTCTCTAGTGGATCGAACCCACAACCGTCGCGTTTATAGGCATACACTGTGTGGTTGCGCAATGATGGCCTATTGATTTTTCGTACTACGGTAACAAAAAACCCGAGCGACCTTTTTATATTTTACTTGTCAGATATAAATATTCGTAAAACAAATTTGTTACTATTATACTTAGTTTGACCATATCAGTATAATATCTTATTTGTTCAAGTGAACTTAGTAAAATGTTCATAGATAAATAATAACTTAATATTGAATAATGATTAATAACGTACTTAACTTACTTTAATGGTAAAGTAATATGCGTTAAAGATTTGTTCTTTATTAATTATTGTATGGAATCACTTAACTGTGATCTATATAGTTAATAAAAATAATTAGCTTCGTGTTTACCTAAAAATATGTTAGTTACAAATTAAAAATGTATAATCCGTATCTGTCTTCAAAAAGGATATCTATTCATGAGATAAGCTACTACAAAAAGTTTAGCCTCATGTGTAGACTTAGCATTACATTTTTGTTACTGGCAGCTACAGTGGCAATAAATATTCCTTTGTGTAGTCAAAATTGTCAAAACCGCCATCTTGAATAAAATTTCACAATGGCAAAAAGTGATATTCCAAATAAAAATTAAATCTTCCTATAAACAATCAACATTTTCAATAACCGAATTTAAATTATTGTGCGTATTTTAAAAGTGAAAATTATTTTAAATTTATTAAAATTAATTACTTTTATATTTTAAAAAGATCACCAATAAAGCAAATCAGCTGTTATCCGTCAATCGATGTCAACAAAATTACATAATTTTGTTTGGAAAACAGTAAACTTAATATTTTTGAGTGTTTTGTAAAAATGTTTTGATAACCAAATAAGTATGTTTTTATGACTTTCCTTAGAATGTAGCCAAACGATACGATTATGGATCGCAATAATATAATTGAATGCGGCGGTTTTTATTTTATACACAATTTTGACTCTGGAAACTTGGGACATGTTGAACGTGTGCCTACTGAATTTATCTGTAAGTTTATACAGTAATTTAGTTCTACATATATATAAATTCACAAGAAACGATAATCAGTTACTTGGGCGATATTATATTCATACAATAAATGGTCAAAGGGCCTCTAATGAAATGAATATTTGGTAAATAATTTATTATTTATTATTATTGTAGCGCCAACTGTAAACCCCAAAACAAATGTAGCAGAAACTCCAGACTATGAGTTTAATCTATGGACACGGCCTGATTGTGCAGGGACTGAATTTGAAAATGGAAACCGTACTTGGTTTTATTTTGGTGTTCAAGCTAGTGAACCCAATATGCAGGTAGTACTAATAAAATTGGTACTTAGTTTAACTGTAAGTAATTAATAAATAAATCAATAATTTATTATTAAAGGTGCGGCTTAACTTAATTAACTTAAATAAACAAGGCAAAATGTACAATCAAGGTATGGCACCTGTAACTAGGACATTGCCAGGAAAGCCTCACTGGGAAAGAATAAGGGATAGGCCAGTACATTCTGTAAGTAACTTTAGAGAGACTAAATATTTATTTAATTTAATGGGCATATTTAAGAAAAATCTATTATAAACTAAAATATAAATTTCTTCACAGACTGATGACAACACATTTACACTGAGTTTTCGATATAAAACTTCAGAAAATCTTAAGGCTACAACATTTTTTGCTTTCACTTATCCATATTCATATGCAGAATTACAAATAGCTCTTAACACCATTGATCTAAAAATGCTTCCTCTGCCAGCATCTCAAACACCTGATGATATATATTACTGTAGAGAATGCTTGATTTATTCTTTAGAAGGTAAGTAATATGTATTTAGTTATTTTTATTTTGTTATCTTCCAATATCTCAATGTATTTTTCTATATAAAATCAGGTTTTATACATTTTACATATGAAAATTGTAACACAGATGTATTATGTGAACCATTATTTATTATATGTAACCTACTTAAGACTTATTTATTTTAACTATGTTTTTAATGTAACATAATCATAATGTGCAACATAGACATATTAAGTATTTAAGATTTTCAAAAAAATTAATTTAGTGGAACTCAAACCGCACCTCCACCTGTTAACTATCCAAAAGCTTTACCCAAATAATCCATATGTTCTTTTCGTACAGTTATTAATTGTTAAATAACAAATACAAGGTAATAACAAAAAAAAACTTGTTATTTGGGAAGTACAACATAAAACTAAATTAACTAAAAAAAATATTATAATCCCTATTAAATTATTTATTTACTGTCTCAAAATAATATGGGGTTGTTGTTGCCGAAACTGACAGGTTGTGGGTTTAAACCCCACTTGAGGAAATGAAATATTTAATATTTTCATTTCCTTGCTCTGGTATCAAAGTAAAGAGCGGCATTGAGTTCCACCACTCAACACACAATGTCTGCATGTGTGCGTGGTGTGGTGATATTATTAATATATTCGTATATTAAATTAAAGGAAGGCGTGTAGATTTACTAACAATAACATCACACCATGGTATTACATCTGAAAGAGAAGATAGATTAAAGAGCCTCTTCCCAGAGAACCAAGAGAGACCATTCAAGTTCCAGAATAAAAAGGTATTTAATTTTAAAATTCTACTTGCTTATTATGAAAAGAAAAATGTTTAAGAAACTTTTGTGTTCAATAATTTTTCATAAAAAAATATGTGTCAATCGTCGAGCGAATTTTGTCAAAGTTTTTTTGAGATAAAATCCCATTGGGAGAATTTTTACTTATTTAAAACATATCTCTTTTGGTCCACTAAAACATTTATATCCTGTTGGCCAGCATATAGTATCTTTCTATATTCTTCTATATACTCTACAATGAATGAAAGACAAAAGAAAGTAAAAAATATATATCAATACAATTTCAATTAAACTTTTTATATGAAAGCATAAAAGATTATCTTTGATGCTTACAAAAAAATGCTTAAAAGAAGTAATTGTATTTTTTTATTAACATGATAATAGTAAAAAAATAGCAGATATACTTCCGAAAATTTTACATTATTAAATATTTGTAAATTTATAAAAACAATGTAATTCCATGTAAGATTTTGTTACTAGGTTATATTTATATCAGCACGAGTTCATCCAGGAGAAACCCCATCTAGTTTTGTGTTCAATGGCTTCCTAAATCTACTTCTAACGAAGAATGATCCTATCGCTATGCATTTAAGAAAACAATACGTATTTAAAATGATACCGTTTCTAAATCCCGATGGAGTCGCCCGCGGCCATTATAGGACTGATACAAGAGGTGTTAATTTAAATAGAGTTTATTTGAATCC